>VYZQ01007000.1:17004-65175 GCA_013400655.1 Mystacornis crossleyi | reverse complement strand
GATACTCAGTTTTAATCTTACTCTGATGCATGAGGTTGGTACAAATTCTGCCCTCAGCCCTCTTGAGTATTAACAACACTAATGAAATTACTCTGGGGCTGTCATTTTTCATCTTGATATTCTTACGTTGCTGATCTGCATTGCAGCAGTTTTCTTTGCTCCCAAGGACTTAAACCATGCTTTGTAGTTATAAGACAATGCACGAATGACTTGAAGGCTCAGTCAAACCAGAATCAGCAGGGGACTGACCTTTAACACCATGGGAAAAGAAGAAGCCAAGATTCATCTTCAAACCAAGTTTCCTTCTTTAACACAGAGAACCAGTGGGGAAATTATTTGTGGTTGCTAAGGGAGCTTAATTAAGACTAACCAGAGCTCTCTTCTGAGCACATCCTTGGCATAGCTAGCCATGAACTTGGAAGTCAGTTTGAGAGCACTTCAGCTGGAACCAGTGCTCACAGAAAGCTGGTTTCAAGACAATTGACAGACACACAAGACCATAGTAATCAATTCGACTAGTATAAAACAAGACTGATAAAAATTGCTCAAGGATGTGTCCAAGTTATTCTAGATGGGTCATGGAGACTTTCCTACTCCTACATGACATCTTCCACTTTCCTAAGTCTCCCATTTCCAAGACTGCGAGAGTGATGATGGAGTTGTGCTGTTCTCACTATCTGGACAAGGAAGCAGTAGTTGCTTTACCTGGCAAAAGAATGTAACTTTGAATTCAGTATGACTTCGGTCATGTACCCTCATTCTCAGATCGACTCCTTCTGATTTTGCAAGGATCTATGATACAAGCAGACTAGGAAAGCCAGTAGCTGAGGAAAAATTTGCCCATTAGACCTCAAAATTGTTGTAGCACTCTTTTTATATGCAGCACATAAATTGCAGAATAAAAAATAAATTAAGAACATGCTCCAGAATGGGATGACAATGAGAATAGGCTACAGAGGGATGTAAAAAGGAAAAATAATAAAATTATCAGAGACTAAGGAAAAAATTACAAGTAAATCCATGACAGGAAGTCATGTTCCTGGACGTTGGAGCTTTCCCAGAATTTTTACACAAACAATTGGAAAACTCCCCAAAGCAGAGAGAGAGAAACTTCTCAGTAGTGACTGTTTCTGCACACAGTCCTGCCATTGTTGGCACATTGTGTGCCCTGCTGTGCTTTATGTCAGAGCAAATCTACCTGTCTTAATGCTGTGAAGAAAATACTTCTCTCTCTTCCAGAGATACTCATCCACTATTTGGCACTAACATACTCTGCCTTGATTTTATCACAAATCCTCTACACAGGAGTTCTTGGTTCTGCCCAGACACCTGCTATCAGCCCCACCCACCATCTCATAAACACATCTCTGAAGCCTGAAATAGCTGAAATAGTAGCAGCTCTGGAGTGGACATCCTGGAGTACTTGTGGTCAAAAGATAGCAGAAATCATGAGATGGCCAAGTAGATCTTTCTACAGGTAATTAAACAACTCTAAGATCTTCTTGTCAGATGGATCCACAGTTAGAAACAAATGCTTTGGAACTGGTTTTATAGGACGGGAATTTGTAAACCAGTTTTGGCTCTGTTTTCAACAGAGTACAAGGAATGTGGTGGCAAATGGCAGCTGTCATTGCAGGAACAGCCAGCTCAGGTAGTTGCTGGGAAAGGGATTACAGAACTCAAAAGGTTGGTGCAGATAGAAACAATTGTTTAATTGGGCTTTCCTTAAAACAACAGATAACTAATAATCCTTGTTCTATAAAATATATACATAGAATGGATTTGGTTGCAGGCTTTCGATTCTTTTCAACCAACTCGTAATGGCTGTGGTGATGGGCCTGCACCCTCCAAGAAGGGTCCAAATTTGTACAAAAAAATGTTGGGGAAGGAAAAAAAAAGAACTTCTAATTTTCCTGTCCTCTCTCTACTTCTACACTGGCACACTTCCAAGGATCACTTGGAACCAGTGGAGCTGGCTATGATTCAAGAGCCCATACACACACACACAAACAAAAAACGGATTACACAGCAGAGCAACAAGACCAAAGACCATTTGAAATGGATTGCTCACTCAAAAGGAGCTGCTTCTTGGAAGGGACGTGGCTGTGTTAGTTAATCAGTACTGTTGAAATAGATGTCTTTATCACACCCTGTTATTTATTTTGCACCAAGAAAGCAACTGTACCTGGTGAAGTTTGAGAAGAAAGCACAACACTGCAAATTGCTTTTCTAGAACTGAAGAGAGCAGATTTATGGAGGAGATTGCTCCAAAAATGTACTGCAATATAACATTGGGAGTGAAGGAAAAGCAAAATGTATGTGTAATATTGCTGACTACACTGCTGACAGGGCAAATGTTCTCAAGGAAATAATTTTTACAGTGCAACTGAAAAACAAGCCACCAACTATCTCCTGAGATCGCATAGGTTAGAATACAAGATCTTTAACATATAGATACAAAAGAAATTTTCCTCTGGTGGCAAAGAAAAAAACAGAGAAAAACCTCATATTAAAAATTAAATAATGCACCTTCAGTATTGAGCCTCAGGTCATCTACATGACATTGTATCACTGATGAAGAGCACTAGGCTCCTTGCAGCTACAGATCTTCCATAAAAGATGTCTGGGGACCAGAGGTTCATTTCTGTGGCATAAATAGGTGTTCAAACTTGCTCTTCCTTACTAGGCTATGAAACACAAAGGAGTAGGTTGGACCTGAGCTGGGAGTGGTAGCTGGCTATGCTTAAACTCCATCACATGTGCTACAAGCATGACTAGGGAGTAATTCTTGGGCTTGGATACCAAGACTTAACTGGTCCTGGAAAAGCTACATAAAATACTTGTCTATACAAATGCATATAAACAGAAGTATAATCTCTATCCATCTCTATAGTTTCCACATTTATGGCATGAATGTCCTGGATATTTCACATGTTTTTCCCTATGAAGTTCCAGATTCAGTAACTCAGGTGCCAGATTTTTAACTAATGAAATATCTTAGGTTTGAGCACATGAATTTTTTTGCAACAAAATTTCCTTACTGGTTAAAAATTGCTATCTCAGAATAAAAGAAGTATTGCTAAATGTAATGTTAACAGGTATGACAAACAGCTAGGGCCTAATTTTCTGAAGTTTTAATTTTTTTAATTTCCATTTTCTAATTTTAATATTTATATTAAAAAAAACAACAAAACAAAGAAAAAACAAACCAAAAAGGTGTGGCTTTCTCATTTGAACTTTTCTTGAAAGTTCAAATGAAAAGATATGAACTTTTCTTGAAAATATCTGCGGTTTGACCCCAGCTGACAACTCAACCCCACACAGATGCTTGCTTGGGGTGAGAGAATCGAAAGAGTGAAAAGGAGAAAACTCGTGGGTTGAGGTAAAGACAGTTTAATAGGTAAAGGAAAAGCCACACACACATTTAAAACAAAATGAGGAACTCATTCACCTCTTACCATTGGCAGGCAGATATTCAGCCATTCTCAGGAAGGATAGGCTCCATCACACCCCGTGGTGAAAAGCACCATCACCCCAAACATACCTCACTTCCTTTTTCTTCCCCATCTTTATATGCTCAGTGCAAAGCCGTATGATCTGGAATATCCCTGGGTCAGTTGGGGTCAGCTGTCCTGTGTGTGTCCCCTCCCAGCTCCTCGTGCACCCCCAGCCTCCTCACTGGTGGGGTGGAGTGATGAGCAGAAAAGGCCTTACCTCTGTGTAAGTGCTGCTCAGCAACATTCCTGAAAACATTCCTGAGTTATCAGCACTGTTTTCAGTGCAAATCCAAAGTACATTCCCAGTACTTTAAAGAAAATTAACTCTATCCCAGCCCAAAGAATCACAAGTATAAATATTAATTCATCCCCATTCCTGTGCCCTTTCTGTCTCCCCTTTTCAGTTCTGCAAACACATTAAGACAGTAAATTACTGTACGTTGTTTCAATGAGGATGTCAACTAGGCATGAACTATCCTCCCTGTGATTCAACATATCCATTCTTTGTTGTACTTTGAAAACTGAAAATTAGTCCTAGCAATACCAAAACAAATACTCTGTCTTCATACTATAATGAAAAGAAGCAGAAGGTCCTTATTCAGTATAAACTTCAGTTTCAATAAAAGCAAAAGAAGCAGAAAATTACTCAGATAATTTTTTGTGTTTCACCTTTCTCCTGCCTTTCAACAAGGACCATGACCTTGAACATGTACGACCTGCATATCAGAGAATAGCTCAAGGAAGATGTGTCACCTAGAGATCTTCTAGTATTATGGAGTGAGAACAAAAACCAAGGTTAAACATTCAAATATTAACAGAATAAGTTGTGAATAAAAAGCAGAAGCAGCCAAGAAGAAAAGATTTGTGAAACAAAAATTGACAACATCCTTTAATTTCTCATTAAGAGGACACAATCAAGTTCTCAATTAGAAGCACAACAATTCCTGGCATTACTGAAATTTGGTTGGAAAGCTGTATTTCAAAAATTTCCTAAATTCTTTATAGGCAGAAATAAAGCCCACAGTTTCAAGGTTCTCAAACTCAGTTTAACACTTTCATTGTTTTCAATAATTCATTTATTAACTCTTTCCTTTGGTTTCTAAACTCAAAAAGCTGTGGTTTGCCTGGAATTCATGCACTGGATCACAAGTGCAAACTGCAGACAGCCACGGCAGAGGGAAAAGGCAGTGGCAGCACAGGATGGAAAGCAACCATGAGACTCCAGATTCCAGGTCTTCCAAACATTTCACTGCACTCCTGCCTGTATTCACAGTGGCTCCCATCAAAGCATGGCCTTGCGGAGGGGTTTGGGTGCTTTGGGAAAAGAGATCTGGCCTTTGTGGGGTTTATTTTGGGAAAGAGGATGAGAAAACATAAAAGTTGTCAGAAAAGAAAACTTCATGTATCTTAAAAAGGGCACCCTACAGTTTTTCTGAAAAAAAAAAAAAAGTTTTGAGAAAGAAATTGAGAAGGTGCCATTTGAAAGATATTTATTGCTTTTAGCTGGAAAATTGCCCTGGGTAGTTTGAATCTTCATGTTTTCAGGCATGGAGATTTTTTCTAAATTTCTGACCATGGGAAATACTATAAACTTCACTTTTTCCAGCCTATTCTTCCTCTTATAGCCTATTGCTTCTCTACTTGACACCACTAGATCCCAGAACTGACAACTATCTTGTCTGTGTCCCACCTGTGGCCCCAGACTTCTCCAGCACACAGAACTTGCTCACCCTTCCTGGGGGGAACCCCCACCCATCCATCCTCCAGCCTCACTTGGCAAGGCTCCCAGCTGACATTTTGGCCCCTTTCAAATGGAGTTTAAAAATCAGCATCAATTTCCCATGAAAGCCAGAGAGTGTAGAAACACCAGCAGTTTTCTAGATCCAGTGATTTTCTTTTGTTGGATACCTGTAAACCACTTTTTTGATTTGGTGTTTTTTGGTGTTTTTTTTTTGTTGTTGTTGTTGTTTGTTTGTTTGTTTGTTTTTGTTTTTTTTTTGTTTGGTTTGGTTTAGTTTGGTTTGGTTTGGTTTGTTTTTTTTTATAGTTTTACTATCTGCTTCTATGAGAACATTTATGTCTTCTGCTATTGTGAAAAACAGATTTATGGCTTAAATTTCTGTGAAACTCTTTGGCTAAAGTATCTCTGGAAGAAATTATTCAATGAACAGCAAAATATAACAACTAGTCACACTGAATTTACTGAATAGTTTGAGACACAAGAGGCTTAAAGTAGTCCTCCTTTCACACCCCAAAATAAGTTTGATATTTTAAGCAAATTGGCTGTTTATATTTTTCTATTTCAAAATTGTTTGTCATTTAGAAAATTTTAATAAACTTATTTTTAAACTAAAAATAACCCAAATAAACAAAAAAACGCGGAAACATTTTAAAGCAATGCATTAAGCAATGCATTTTGCAAGTAAACTGGCCAAAGAAATTTAATTTACCTTAAAAATATTTCCTTTGCACACTAAACCAAAATTATTTTTTCTTTACTTTCAGAAATACCAGCAAAACAAAAGATTCACTATTTACACAGCTGTTCTCCTGACACATATGCCCTAGTCTCAGGGCTACATTTCTTATTCCTGGCTGGGCTTCCCAAGAACATTCCACTAGTTAATAGCAGTAACATGGGTCAATTCAGGTCTGAGGTAGGTAGGTGGTGTTTAGTGGATTTTTGCCCACTGTGTGTCAGATTGAATAGATTCCATTTTATTATTTTTTCAGCTTCTCAAATTTGGGATGACATTTTTTGCTGCAATCTGTTCTTTGATTTGAAGGGAAGGTTCAAGATTACAATAAAGGTACTAGTACATATAATAATACAAGTTTTTTCCTTTAGAAGGTTCCTTTCACTTCCTTACCATTCTCATTATTCATATTTTTTTAGTAACATTCCCGCACAAGCCTTTTTTGTGGCCTAGTCTATCTTACTGGCATTTCACATTCTTATTTTTGGTTATCTACTGCATGCATCAAGCTTTTGGGCTGCTCTAAACTTTGCCCATAAACTATGGCTACTGTGCTCTGGAGTAAGATACTTCAAATTAAGTTTCCCAGTTTTGGAATTTCCTTCTGCTGAGGCTGTGGGGTTGGCATGTTTCACTAGGGTTTAATCTTAAACGGAAAATAGAGACCAAACATTTTCTTTAGCATTTAATCAATTTCACACCAAAAAGTTCTTCCTCTTCATGCCTTTCACAGCTTGTCTGAAATTTATTGCTTTTTCTCTTTTGCACCTTCCCATTTTAAGTTCTCTGAACACTAAGCTTATTCTCCAGTCATTCTCCCCTTTCACTCACCTCTCACTTTATTTCACCATTTTCTTTTTATTCATCCAGTAGACATAATTCTCTGATACCGTTTGCCTTTCTTGTTTCACTGAATGCTTTTCCTAGTCTGAACTTCTGTACTGGCTTCTGATGCATCCCCTGTCCCTCTCCATCTCTGTATCCTCTGTGGAGTTTTCTTGGCTCTACTCTTTCTACATTTCTGCTCATCCTCACGCTGATGTACTCTTCAGTACCTTTTCTCCTTATTTTTTTCTCCAAATCCTTTATGTAGAAGTTGTGTAGAATGCTTCCCTCCTAATGCCTCCAGATACATTATCTACTAACATCATCCTCACTTCCTCCAAAGCCCAGAACTACCCTTTGCATTACCAATTTGAGTAACCACAGCAACAAGACCCTTGCCTGCCTTTGTTCACTCTAGTGTGATACTTCTCATCTTAGTCTTTCCTTTCCCAAAGCTATGTTATTGAGTTTGTAGATATGGCCAGGACAGTGGGTTCCAAAGTACTAAAAAGACATTTTTGATAATATCTACAGCTTAGCTTTAAGGCATCCTTCCTGTCTCCCATCAAAAATCTTGCTGTCTTTTACTTCCTCAAGGGGACCATGCTTAGCAAATGGATCACTGATCCCAGTCAGAGTATATGCTCCCCATGCTTAGCCAGGCTGATCCCTGAGTTTCTGACCAGAGGATTTTTACATAATGGGTGGAACATGGGCCAATAAGTTGTCTGAGAGCTCACAACCAAAGTAGCAAAGTAATCAGGTAGCTTAACTATAGCAATCATTGCCAACAATAACTGTTTACAAAGTAACCAGAAAGCAGAGGAACTTGCTGTATCACCTAAAAAAGGCGAAAGAAGAGGAGAAGATATCACCACCCTATATTTTCTATCTGTACAGAAATGGAAGATCTTCACATGACATTTAGAACAAATATGATATTTGTTTGTCCAAAATAGACAATGGAATTCTGCAGCCGATTCCTCAGGCGCATCTTGCTGGGAGTGCCTGAGCTGCAGGATACCATTCGGAAGGTGACCTCATTGTGAAATCTGAATCCAAATGAATACAAAAAAATATTTGTTTATTGAAATATGTTGTAGCAGTTTTCAAAAAGTGACCTAGGGAGAATTACAGCAGTGGAAAAAAGATCTATTTTAGTTACTGCTCAGCTTGGTATATTATGCATCAACCTGGGGCTTCTTTTGCCAAGGCTTTAAATTGTTTTAGAGAAAAACCAAATGAATAAAATAATATATATTACCTCTACAGAACCATTTTTTCCCTCTCAGTTATATCAGGATTAATTCAGAGTAAATCCAATGAAATCAATGGTTTTATAATAGTGTAAAAGCGAATAAATCGAGCAGTGAAGATTTTCATATTTTATTTGCCAAGTGTTTTCATGTTATGCTGGCAAATAGACAGTGACAGGATGTACAGGTTTCGGGAGCCCTTTGGCAGGCACCAAAGAAGCCCATTATACCCCATGACAATGCAGCCATTTGCAAATGCTACCAGAACTGCACTTCCTAGACAGAAGCATAGCAGTTCCTCTCACTGGTTTGTTGTCCTCGCATGCATACTTGCTACATTGTAGGGAAAAATGCATCCTGAATGCTTCCTTGAGGTGGCAGTTGACTTTTTTTCCACTAAATCTCAAATATGAAGGAAGAACATTAAACAGAAACTACAAACAACCGTCACCTACTCCTCTTCCTTCCTTCAAACATGGGCTCAAACTCTGCACATTTCCAGAGTGCCCAGGATCACGGTTCCTTTATTCAGTCAGAATAAATCATCTCCTTTTGGAGATAATCCTTCAACCTTGCATACAATTACTTACATTATTTATTAACAACCTATGTTTGCTGAAAGAATATGGAGTCATTTATAATAATTAATTTCATTTACGCTTAACGAATCAAGGGGCAGATCAAAAAATGACCTTGAGCTCTGTAAATGCAACTTCTTGAAATGATGGGCTCTGCAATTTCAGTTTTCAAGATTGAAAGTGCTCTCCAAATTGTCACTCCATATGAGGGTGCTGCCACTACTGAACCACCCTCCTCCAGGGGTCAAAAAGCCTTGGCTGCGGGAATGCCCTTCCAGCTACAGTGAGAAGCCAGCACACTGGCAGAGCTGCCTGGAGGCTTCTGTGGAAGAGTAGTCGTTGTACTGGGTTTGCATAAAAAGGTTTCAGTAGCAGGGTGAGTTGACAAGAGTGGCTTCTGTGAGAAGTTTCCAGATGCTTCTCCCATATGAATGGGAAAAGCCACTGCTAGCTGGCTTCAAGATGGACTCACCAGTGGCTAAGGCTGAGTCCATTAGTAACAGCGGCAGTGCCTTGGGTTAAGGGGAGGGGGAGATGTTACTGCATAGGAGAAATTTCTGCCAGAGAAAAGAGGAGTGAGTAAATGTGAGAGGAACAGCTTTGCAGACACCAAGGGCAGTGCAGAAAGAGGGGAAGATGCTCCAAGCACTGGAGCAGAGATGCCTCTGCAGCCCTTGGTAAAGTCCATAGTGAAGGCTGCCCCTCTACATCACATGGAGGGCCATGGTGGAGCAGAGATCCACCAGGAGCCTGTAAAGGACCCCCCATGCTGGAGCAGATGAGTGGTATGAAGGAGGCTGTGACCTTATGGGAAGCCCAGACTGAAGCTGGCTCTGAGACGAACCTGTGGTCCTGTGGAGAGAAGCACAGGCTGGAGCCGGTTCTTCTGGCAGGACTTGGGACCCTGTGCGGGGGTCCGTGCTGGAGCTCTCTGTTCCTGAAGGACTGCAGCCCATGACAGGGACTCAAGCTGGAGCAGTTCATGAAGAACTGTAGCCTGTGGAAAGGATTCATATTGGAGAATTTTGTGGAGTACTGTCTCCTGTGGGAGACCCCATGCTGGAGCAGAGCAAGAGTGTGAGGAGTCCTCCCTTGAGGAGGTAAAAATGGCAGAGACGTATGATGAACTGACTGCAGCACCCCTTCCTTGTCTCTCCCACACTGGGTGGGAAGAGATAGAGAAGATTATGACTAAAGTTGTGTCTAGGAAGAAGGGTAGGGTTGGGGGCAAAGCATTTTTAAGACTTGGTTTTATTTCTCATTAGCATATTCTGTTTTGATTGGTAATATTAATTGCCCCAAGTTGAGTCTGTTTTGCCCATCATGGTAACTGATGAGTTCTTCCTATGCTTATCTCAACTCATAAGCCTTTTGTTATATTTTCTCTCTCCTTCTAAGTTGAGGAGTGGGCGTTACAGAGCAGATTTGGTGGGCACCTGGTGTCTAACCAAGGTCAAGCTACCACGTAGTTCACTTCTCAGGAGGACCTAATGCAGATATAGGACTCTGTTCCTGGTTGAATAGAACAATGACTGCCACTTTCTTCTAATACAGCTGCAGCAGTTGTAAGCACCCACTTTAAGAAAAACCTATCAGCTGGAGAATTTGGTTTCACCTCTTCTCCTTTCAGTGTCCTAAATGACTCAGGCACAGGAATATTCACTTTTCTTTTTAACCATGCAAAAGAACAAGAGAACAACCAGAGTGGAAATAAGTATGAGCATGATTGAGACCAAGTTGTTGTAATTGGTATGGAGAGGGGACGGCTGAGGCTGAGTTTCACCTTGAAGCATTCAAACAGCTGTAACATACACAAATGCTATCTTTGCAGGTTTCCTCCAATATCCGCTTTGTAATAACCTTGTTTTTTCCTGACTCTTGTGATTTCATATGACACATACCCCCACAGCCGGGTAAGACGCAGTTCATTGCAAGCTACATATGGCCAAGTTGCTGCCCAAGGAACTCTGCCAGCTGGTTACTCACAAAATGAAAAGAAAATTGTGGTCCAACGAGGCAGACTAGGAGGAAGAGTCCTAAAGTAGTTGTCATAGGAGGGAAATGAACTTTTTCAGTGCAGCCTCAGCTGTCTTTGAGGCTCATCTCCTCTGCCAGTGTTGATTGAAATTGGTCAACAAGGCTCAGAAGTTATTGGAGGAAATATCAGCAACTTGCTTACCTACAGCTGTGTAAAACCTTACACCACCCAAATGTTGAGCCACTTGTAGTCAGCAAGACCTTTCCTGTTTTTGAGACAATAAAGCACAATGATCTCCATCACATCAAAGAAATTTTCGAGACAATAAAGCACAAAGATCTCCATCCCTATTTTGTACACCTTGGACATGCTCCTTCCCCACTTAGCACTCCACCTCTGTCCCCAGGAGAATTTAGAATGGAAATGCAGACAAAGTCTAAAAGGAAGGGGATTGTTACCATTAACTCTTGTTAGCATATCTGGGCATCAGCCTATCCCCTGCTATTAGTGTACTGAAACACAGAAAAAAGCTGCATTTCTGTAAAAAACATTGGGAGAAAAATTGGACAAAAGAGTGTCAGACTGCAGTTATTCCATTCTTTCACACAAAATGTGAAATAACATGTTAACTGCCTTCTGGCCATACAGTAAGCTTCCATTAAAATAATTACCATATGGCTCTTTTGGGGACATGGTAACTTTCCTGTTATTTCATGATCATTTCAGATGAACAGTTTAACAATGGACCCTACAGGACCTTGAAAAGATTTTATCAGGTTACTGGATTAGGGCTTTGATAGAGATTCTGAGGAAAAAGCAGGTGGAAATAAAAGCTCACGGAGTGGCTCTGCAGAGTGATTACTGGCCTATATTCTCTGTTCAAATGGGAAAAGGAAATCCCTTGAAATAAAAAGTCTGGCTGCTGCTGATTAGCTGACAAGAATGAAATTGAACACTATGCACATAAAACTCTATGTGTGCAACCAACAGATCCATCATGTCAGCAATTCATTTTCTTATGGTAGCATGGGCTTGGAGAGAAATCCATTAAGGCCCAAATAAATTAATAGCACAGAAGAGAAGTATCCCCTGCCTTGCCTGGTTTTCTATACACAAGGCTTATAAGTCTAGTTTGGTGTTATTATTTCTTTTATATTTATCCCTTCCTCATTTATTAATTTTACTGCATTATATAGTGATAGGGACCCAAGTTTTTTGGGTTTTGGGTTTTTTTTTTTTCTTTCTTTTTTTTTTTTTTTTCCTGTTATCAGCAAATAACAGAACAGTTACATCAGTTTCTCCAGCTGCAGGAATAACATAGTAAGAATATTTTGTATATCTATATACCCCTAAATCTTTGGGTGGTTCCAGGTACCTGGAGTTTATAACAAGGACTAAGGGCAGGAAAGATTGAGGGTGAAGTCTAATTAACAGTCATCTAAAACATCATTACATCAGTAATTTTTTTTAACGGCTTGTATCATTTCTATCTTTCTCTCCAGTTTTTCTCCTTGCAGAGTCGTTGAAATGCATTGTCTGTTGGAGGACTCCAGTTGTGGTGGTGACGGTACGTTAGGTGGCAAGTCCCATGAAGCATGCTAATATGCGCTAATCTTTTAATGATGATGAATATTTGACTCTTTGTAATGGGGGTATTTTTTTTAAAGAGGCTTTCCACAAAAAAAAAAATCATCACAATGGTTGTCACAAGTAAGCTTCCCTCCCCTTTGAAAGAACTGACTGTAGTGGAAAAGATAATTACTTAGTTCCTTTATCTCTGAATTATTTGTAATAAAACCTGAAATCGCACCACAAGGTCTTTCATGAGGATGTCATAAATTAAGATGCATCGATGTATTTGGTGCATCTGTTCAGCTCTGCGCTCCTTTGTCTTCTGCAAATAGCGCAGCAGCTTCAATACCCAGCAGACAGCATTTACGCAAATGATGTCGTGGTCTGTATCATTAATATTCAGCGATTGTCTGTCATAGACACCTTACTGTACATCTGTTATGCAAATTTATGTTAATTTTTGCTCACTGACAGCTGCCTTGGTTCCCTCCCTAAAATGATCTTTTCCATTTTGAAGTTTGCAATCTGTTCCCAAAAATGTTAATCTAACAATTAACTGAAATTGCTAAACAGAAATTTTACATGTTATGTCCAAAATAGAAACCAGTGTTTTTAAATAGATGGTGAATCTTCTCTTCACATCATTTGTTTTATATGTGATTCAGAGAAGGGTAAACATTGATCTTTGCACAGTCTGTGCTGGGGTAAGTGACAATCTCCCTATACAGTAGTAGGTTTTGCAGGAAATGATGCCATCTTCTTTTCACATAGGCTATCAGGATAAAAATGACTTTCCCATTAAAAGCTGTTCTTTGTGCAATTGTTTTCTACTTAGACTTTTGGAAATGGAAAGGTCACTCTTTATTAACACATTAATTTAAACCTTTTATTTTAAACAATGTGGCAATATCTCTAACAGAGACAGCAAGCATTTTAAAAATGTTTCAGAGAGGTTACATCATGTTAATGTAATATACCAGGAAAAGTGAGATATGGTCATGTAAGTTAGATTCAGACTGCTGGGGAAAATGCTTTGACCCAGTGTGCCCACAGCAGGAACCAGACAAGTTACACCAGGTATCCCATACAGAATCAGTGAACATCTCGACAGCTGGTGTCCAGGGAGGGTTTAAGTCTATTTGACATTAGAGAAGGTCCACAAGAAAAGCCTAGGCATAGAAATAGCATCCACCTTAAACCAGTGTGCAAGCCGATTGCTGGTAGTCTCTCCAAGTTCTCAGACTTCCCTTTGATATGGAACAAGAGAAATATTGACAAGAGCCTGGGAGAGCTTTGGTCAGGCAAATACCTGCAAGAGATGTCAGAAATGCAAGGGTAGCTGGGGTGAAATGGAAAGGGACAGGTCACAGCCACTGTTAGGAAAGGGAATTAAATAGCAGCAGGCGTATTGGGAAAGAACCCCTATGTGTCCATATACTGAGGACAACTGCTTTAAAGCACAAGCCACTTAACTGCATTGCCTGACAGTGTAATAGGGTCATGATGTAATAGATTTTTCAGAAACCTATGGCCAAATCAGAATTTGACAGAAAAAGACAGAACCTGACTATAAACCATAGAGAAAGACAGGCTGAAAGAAGTTAAGTTTAGCTATTAGGAACAGCATTACAGTACACCATAGATTCAATATCAGTCTTCACCATAGAAAATACAGCCAAGATACCTATCCAAGCTCTATCCTTATCAGGAAATAAAAAGCACACTATGTCAGGCTGATCTGTCAAAATAAGAAGAGTAGGAAAATTAAACTGATAAATTAAAGAGCAGCATGTCACCTGACTGATGGCAACCCTCCAGGAGATCTCTTAGAAACATAGCTGCTGCTTCTAACAAAGAATACAGAATAGCTCATTAAAAAACACAGAATGGCAGGGTAGCAAACATTGCTCTTTCCTTCCAAAAAGGGAAACCAGGGAATTCTCAGTGTTACATGCTATGAATCTTCAGAAAAGTTTTTGGAACAGTAATTAAGACAAAAATAGAAAATCACCACAATGAGAATGCTATGAGGCCAAGCTGACAGATCTTCTACCAAGGAAAATTGTGCTTCTCTAGTCTATTATAATGCATCAAGAGTGTTAAACAATGGATGGTGAAGACCATTTCATAAATAAGTTCACTTGAAAGACAAGTTATTTAACTGAAAAATTATTTTCCCAGGAACCAGTTAGGAAAACAAAGTAATCATGAAAGAAAACTGAACACTGTGCTGTAGTTTGGAAAGTGATTGACAAAATCAGAGCAGATAGATGTAATTTACTCCCAAATTAGAAACTTATAGTGAAAAATTGCTGAGATATTTTGGAAACTGCAGTTAATAAGGCTGTTTGGAAAAGAGCTAAACATACATATCAGTATCTGCAGGTGACAACAATTTGTCCAGATGTCCAGACAACAAAAGTGCTTGACAGACTTAAGAAGGACTTTAAAATAAATCACAAGGCAGCACTTAAAAGACAAATTCAGTGTCAAGTACAAGATAAATTTAGGGACATTGGAGACCTGACTACATTTGAAAAAATTACCTGAGGCATCAAGTTCTACTATTTACTATTACAGGCAATCACATCATATAACTCTTCATTAAAGGTTTAAAAAGTTCCAGAATTTTTTTATAATCAGAATTGTCATACACATTCTTTTGATAAAGAGTCTTCTCAGAGCAAAGTTTGAATTATTTCAACACTTGAGTGTATGACAGAGCTTACAGCTAAACAGAATGACTCATAAAAATTAAAACTGACTGACTCTTCACCTGCCTCTTCATGAAGCACTTTTATAGTTAAAATAGAACTTGCAATATAGTTCCAATACCATTATACTATCCTAACACAGGTGAAAAAAAAATACAGCAAGCATTTTTTTTCACATTACTGACATTGTTGGGGATGAGCCATTTTGCAGTAATTTTTTTTTTTCTTAGGCACCAGCAGAAAATGGAAGGACCCCTCTTTTGTCATCTCCATACAGTCTCCTGTGCATGTATTTCAGCACTTCAGTCTTCATATATAATTTTCCTGATTAATTACAACATCCTCAAGCACCTTTCTATGAAAGTTTTGGGGTTTTTAATTACAGGAAATTGGCAGGGGACACAGGAGAGCATACCAAAAGTTGTCTGTCTGGCATCACCTGCGATGTTGGACTAGTGGGATGACAGCAGGAGAGTGGTGAAGGCACAAAGCTATTAAGAGCAGTGAACCAGCCCAAGGTTACTGCATCCACCTGGAACCCCAGCAAACACATCTCTGCCTGCTGGATGCTATTCATCAGTCCCAAAGCTCAGGGCTCTGTCACTGTACCATTAGCTTAGTTTTGAAGTTATTTCAAACTTCCAGAGTCCAGAAAGGTTGTTCTTAATTTGAGGTCCACAGAAAGATATATGTTTCATTGTTTGAAATAGTTCAGTCATAGTAGCTGGAAGAACAAGGTGCCAAAGAGTAGCTTCAGCATAACTAATCTCAGAGCTTAACTCAGATATCTCTTTGGTGACTGAGGTCTTCCAGAACTGATTTTTTTCCCTTGGTGATATTAAGATTACATGATGCCTTTTTATTATTATTATTTTTAAACACATTGGCATTTGACTGTCAAATATCTGAATCATTTGTAAGGAAAAGAAATGTGATGAACT
Organism: Mystacornis crossleyi; assembly: GCA_013400655.1. Classification (NCBI taxonomy): domain Eukaryota; kingdom Metazoa; phylum Chordata; class Aves; order Passeriformes; family Timaliidae; genus Mystacornis; species Mystacornis crossleyi. The sequence continues at coordinate 49,337 of VYZQ01007000.1, read as the reverse complement.
GCTTTATTCAATGTCCTTAAAACCTTGACAGTATTTTTGTACCATGGAAACCTCAAGTTGCTGACTATAGCCTCAGCAGGAGCTCGGGGACTATGCCAGGAATTTCCTCATATATAAATGAGGTAAGACAATTTTGCCATTTTGATTTTCTCTTTCTTCCCATTTTTGGAATAGAAACAAACATTTCAACATTTCCCAATTAAAAAAAAATGTATATATATAAAAAAGTTATGATAGTCTGATTAGGGTATTTTTTTTCCAGAACACTAACTGTATCCTAGTTTTCAAGTTTCTGAATGTCTTTCATATATAAACAAAATAAGCTTAGTCAGAAATGGCCCCTTTAGATAAAATAAAAAAACAAATAAAATGTTGTTCCCAAACTGGTGGAGCACTTTAATTTAATTTTAAATGTTTTAAATTAAATGTTTTAATTTCATTTTTCATGTTTTCAAATTGTATTTCATAGAGACTCATTAAAAAAAGTCTTAATAACCACATTTCATTTGATGTGGTGGAAGAGAATTTCAGAGGAACTCTTGACAGAAGTGTCCTGAATAGCTCTTTCCCCTGGCCTGAGATGATGTGCAAGAAATTGATGATTGAGCTGTCTGTAGCCAAAATTATGAATCTGACTGAACAGAAAGAAGTCACACCCTACAGCCCACCCTTTGCACAAGCTTCGTATACAAATGCCAGCCAAAGAGAAAACCCCAATAGCCCAGTAGCTTCCCAGGCCCTACACCTTAGAGAAACGTGGCAAAAGCCTAACCCAAAGTACAGAGATGAACTGTGATTCTTGGAAAAACCCTACAGGCATGGTGGCTGTTTACAGCTTGCCCCTTCTGTGGCTGGTGGGCTGCAACTGACCCATGTCCCCTGGCATCTCTCGCCACTGACCCCACAGTGTCATCCTGCTGCCAAGCTGGCATTGTCCAGCAGCTTCTGGAGATGGTATTTGCAGCCACAAAGACAAAAGGGTTGTGTCTGTTTTAGGAATGTTGCTGAACCAGCCAAAACCACTGTTATTTTCACATTAACTGTTTATCTTTACATCTACCTCCCCAAGACAGAATACACACCTGGAAGACAGACTTAATTAGCTTTCTTATTTCTGACAGCCACTAGTGCAGTAATAATATTGTATCCCTACTCACATAGGTCACAGAAAATAAGATTGGAGGGATCTGAAAATATTAGAAGTCTTCTTAAATATTCACAAAAACAGAGCTGAGGTCCACCTCTGAAGAGCTGCATTCCTTTACGGGACAGAGTGACTTTCATCAGTCATTTTATTGATCAGTGTAGAAAAATGTAAGTTAATGCACATGGAGAAAACCTAACCAAACACACATAAAATCTGATCCAACACTACTTCTCTGACTGATGCTAATTAGTAATAGGATCATGGTGTTATAATAGGTAATTTCATGGATCTATCACCTCACTGATTAATAACAATCAAAAAAGTCATCTAAATAGTATGACTCACTAGGAGAGGAGTAGACAACAAGAAGAGTATATGTACAATCTTGCTGAATAAATCCATGGTTTCTCTGTGTCTCAGGTATTATGCTTTATACTTGCTCCCGGTTCTTAAAAAGTAGAAAAAAACAACCAACCCAAGAAATATTCCAAGAAGAACATAATGGAAAACCACTTCTGTGTAAGGAATATCTAAATAGACTAAGGGTCTTCAGCCTGTAGACTAAAAAATTGTGTAAAGTCATTACTAGTATGGGTGTTTGGGAAGTGTCTGTTTACTCTTTATTCCACTGCAAATGTTCAGTAGAAAAGAGAAGCTGAACTTAATACAAAGGAAGTAGGTCTTCATTCCCTGGGTGCTGAATTTTGGAGCCCTCAGAGAAGCCATATCTGCTTCAGAAAGGCTCCAAGCTAGTAACTACTGAAAACTGTGGATAGAGAGGGCAGGACCATGTAGGCCTACCCTACTGTTTTCTAGGTCATCTCTTTGTCTCAAGTGCCAACACAAGAAGTTAAGCAAGAGAAAGTTTAGAAGCTCAGTGTAGTGGTTTGATTCGTATTTTCCCCTTTTCTGTGAGATAAGAACAGGGAGGAATACAAAGCAGGCACCAAACTTAAAGAATATAATGAAGTTTATTACTACAACTAAAAGTAAAATGGAATAAAAAGGAATTAAAGCAAATTAACCCCCCTTTTTCTCCGGCACCTCCTCCATCCACCTGTAATATAAAGACACAAACTTTAAAGCAATTCAGCTGGTTTGCCCCTCTATAACAATCTTATGTCAGTCCACTGAGTGAGAGAAGTCTCTTTTGCTCAGCTATAGAACTTTTCCACAAGAACAATCTTCTCATGGCATCCACGTCACAGCACAACCGCCATCTGGGGTGGTTTTCTGTTGACATGTGAGGGTCCCTTTACCTTGATCCACAGCTTTCCCCACAACCGTGTTCAAGGATTCACCTTTAGCTGCAGGGGGTATAATTTTAAGGACAAGCACTTCCAGAAAAACAAAAGTTCTCTTCATCCATCTCCAGGATAAAATCCCCTCGCTAATAGAGAGAAAACCTGTAGTAAAAAATTCAACGTCCTTCTGTAGGTAGCTCCTCTCATCAGATCGGGGCCAAGGTTAGCATTTCACCTCAGGCCTACACCTTGGTTTGAAACAGTCCAGGAAAAAAGAAGAAGAGAAAAAACAAATCCAAAATCATCTTCATCTCAGCTGGAAAGCTCTTTCCCCCCCAGAAAGCTTATAATGAAATTAAAAGGGAGTTTCTATATCTGAGTCCATCACCATAGGTTTACAAAAGAGCTTTCAGCTTCTAGCATCTCCTCTCTCTCCTCTCTCTAGGCTTCAGTCCTTTCTTCTGTGTCTTTGCCTTTCCTGGGAAAGGATTGCAGGTTTCATATCTCGGAGGAAAAACTTACAGCACTGCAGAGGCCAGTCCTCCCGTGCGGGACCTTGAAAACTGGATGTTATCTCTCGTGAAGCGGCAGCCTCGGCTGTGCAGCTGTTTGCAGCCAGAGCTGGGTTTGAAGGGAGGGGGGGGGGGGGGGAAGCATCTCAGCCCCGCCACCCCTGGGCCTGGGGCTGTGGCCCCCCACCCCTGGGGCCGAAGGGAGGAAGGTGAAGGCCATGGCCCCGCGGCGGAGCTGGACCATGGCCCGGCCGGGCCTCCCACCAGGCCTGCACCTGGGTTTGTGTTGGCAGGGCCCAGCCGGGCCCCGCCGGGCCGGCCCAGCTCCCTCCAGGGGGCTGAGCGGGTCCTGTTACCTCTGTCTTCGCCGGAAGAGCAAGAGAGAAATTCCCGCCCTTCATCTCCTTTTAATCTGAATTCACAGGGCGTACCCCTTCTCTAAGTGGCTCACTAGAGCTGTCGATATTCAAATTAGTTAATTGATTGGTTCTGTCCAGTTCTGGAGGAAATTACAGCACCTGTTGCTGCAAACCACTTCCTCCAGGAAACAGAGCCAAAAGGAAGAAAAACCTGAAAAGCAGGAAGAGGTGTGAACCCATGACACTCAGGCATTTGCATCAGATAAATAACAGATCTCCATGCTATCCACAACACAAATGAATAAGTGTGCAAATTAGCAAAAAAAACCAAACACAAAGTCTTTAGACTTTTCAGCTCTCAAGACACCACAAAACATTCCTAGAAACAATCAGGCAATCTTCCCTTCAGATACAGGACTATTTGTTCCCAATATGACAACACAGATCTTCATTTTAGCCTGCTCAGCAAGTCCCAGCACTGAACGAGCCCCCAGTGTGCCTTCACTCTCACTTTAATAGACTGCAGCTATGTTCTGTGGCCAACCAAAGGCTGACAAGCATCATCCCAAAGAAAGCCCCTGACACCCCTTCCCAACTCTTCAAAATCCTGCTCACAGATGAAAAACCTTTAGTCTACAATATCATCACATAAGCCATTTCACCTGACAAAAACCCCACCAGCTATGGTGCTGTTGGGAACTCCTCTCAGCTCTTGCAGTGCCTCTGCTTCCCATGTAATTCTTGTAATTTTCAAAAACAAGTGGTCATCAGAATGTGATCAGCTGCAGGAAAATCAAACTCACATGTTTCAAAACAGATTTAGCAACTCAGTAGCTAGTGTTAATATAGAAAAATATGCATGGAGATTTGTCATAAGTGGTGATCCAAGAGATTTTTGATCACTAGATTACATTAACCTTTTCCTTTCAGTCCCACTTATTCTAAATCCAATTAAATAATTGCCTCTTCCTTGTATTTAGATAAAAATTTTGTGAGTCTAACAAGTGCCAATGACTTGTGAAATGCTGCTGCTTATATTTCATTGTTTCACTCCTTTAAAAATGCCATAGTGATAAAGAAGGACAGAAACAAAATAATATTTGAAAAATTAATTAATTAATACGTAGGTAGAGCTTAAATTCATGAGTGTGTATATGCTGGCACTTCCTGAGGTCTTACTGAAAATGACACTGTACCAGAAGTAATATCAAGAAGAAAATGACGCAAAATGACTTCATAGTTGGGATCAAGTTATAAATATCTGCTGAGGTTCTATAACAAATGCTGAACCTTCTGTAGCTGTAACTGAAAATAATTGTGATGATTCATGGAAAAAGATACCTTTACTATCAGAATAATGCCACTTTAGAAGGTCTTTTTGAATGTTATATATATAATATATATAGGCTTAAAACAATATCTCCCTAGACTCTTTGGAAAAACTTTCATTAATCTGCACAGAAGAAAAAGTCAAGATCAAAGTTGAGTAGGAATAAATGACATTTTGATCTATGTAATAGGAGGATATACAAAGCATAAATTGAGATAATTCAGCTGTGCAGCAGTGTGTGTAAGTTTAGAATTTTGCCCAGAAATTTTCATTAAATTGAAGTCCTTCTCAAATGCCAAATATTACTTGGCAATAATTAGAAGTGCCAGTGAAAAGAACAAATAAACCCAGAAAAACTTTTAAGATTAATTAAGCAGGTGTGCAGGTTAGTGAAAATCACAAAGAATTCCCCCCTGAGAAAAGGCATATATTCACCTCGTTACCTGCCTGGATTTCTACATTCACACCTCTTTGGTCATTGTTTTCGAATAACTCTAGTAAATGTGGTTATTTGTAGCCAGGTAAAGAAAAATATGAATTTAAGCAAAAAGAGTGCTAATTAATACGAATTTTCTGTGTTTCCCTAGCACTCATTACTGTGATGCCCAAACACCTGGATACAGGCAATACATTATAATGTGGCTGGTTATTGCAAAATCTTTGTGTAAAATCAGTTAAGCTAGGCAGCCTCTACCATATGATTCGGTTTTTATTATTATTTTAGGGCTCAATATCAGAACCTCTGTATTCTCTGTAACTGACTTCTTTCTTTGGTTTGCAGCTGACTCAAATGAAAAACCTGCAACCATTATGGATCACTACTGGAAAGCAAGTTGGAAGTCAAAAGCCCCACAAAGTCAGAATGTAGTGAAAATTCTTCAGAGGATGGCAATAAACATCACTTTTGCACAAGCCTTGTCATTCTGTGTTGGCTAAACCTGCAAGGTAAAATCCCAGTCCACATGACCCTCTGGTTACAGCATGAAAATGTTTACAACCTGGAGTCAATTCTGCAAAGATATCCAACAGATGAGCCATTAAAAAAAAATCTAGCTCTCCATGAGGAGTCTTTCTACTGTCAACTCTATTTACTGTCACTGTAACATTATCCATCATGCCGTGGAAAGTGTCAGACATAAAAATAAAGTGGAAATCTATAAAACTGGTTTTGAGTCAGTAAAAAATGTCAATTTTGTGGCAGTCTTTATTAATCCTATTAACTGCAGTACTTTGGAATCCACAGGATTTCATAAGACTCATAATGCTAGTAGCGTTCAGTAAAAAAAGACCAAGGAATCCCATGTGCGCATGTGCAGAGAAACTTAAAGAATCAACGCCATGGCTGACATCCAGTTATGTCAGTAAGGTCAAAGGTGATATGACTGAGAAAGTTATGCAGTCTTATTAAGCTGGTTGTCTTCTCAGTGATACTACCATGGGAAATTTTAGTAATGCAGTTTAGAGATGTAGCTTCATATCTAACGTCAACTTCAACAATATCCTCTCCCTCACATATGGGCTGAGCTGTCACGTTGAATGAACTGTGTCGCCCTCTATGTATCTTGTCACACCTCTCTTCTTAGAGACAGAGGAGATCTAATCCAGCTAATCAAACAGTTAAAAGAGCATTCATTGTATGAAGTGTGTGAAACATCTTTGGAAATACTTTTACTGCTGTCAGAATCACTGTTATTGTTTTGCTTTTTGGGTCATTCAGATTTACAAAATTTTCCTAAATAATTCTACTACATGCATAAATGGCTTAGAGGGTATAAAATTAAACATTTTACAATTAGAAATTTTGCAGGAAAAGAGAAAGAGATGCTTTATCTTCAGTAATTAAATTAGCTCCAACATGTTGTTAACGAGACTTAAAGATCCCAATTGCCTCAAACACTGTTAACATCAGCATAGGACTTTGCCCGCAAAGCAAACTGTGCAAAGGAGCAACTGCTCAGCGGCGACCCCCAAAGCCCAGCCCCTAAAAAATGTGCCTGCTGGATTCTGGGAATTTGGACTATGAGAGACTGAAATGTTAATGGGTAATGAATCAAAACAATCAGCCATTTGAAAAGGCCAGGTTTGCATACTCTCCCCCTGCCCAGCCGAGGGGAAGAAGGAGAGGTTTTGGGTGCGTGGTTGTGAAGCCTCTAGTCTGCATAACCCACTCCCAGAAGTTACAAGTTGGGTTTTGAGCCAGGTAAGAAGCAAACCCTGCAAAAGCAGGATGGTGCTTTTTACCGTGCCAATTATGCCAATTGTCCTCCCTTACACAACTTGCTTAGTTGTAAAACTCCTCTCACTCCCCCCGATTCCAGAAGGTCAAATTCACAAGGGACATTCACAGGTAGGTTTGAGGGTATTCATCCCTCCTGATGGGGCATAATTGGCTCAACTACGCTGACATGTCATGTCTTAGAAGGTGTCACAAATCATCAAAGACCCCCAAAGTTCCCCCAGACTCATTTCCGAGGGCTTTCACTAGAGGACTGTGCAAGATCCACAGTGCTGCAAAAGATAGTGTAAACCTCTCCCCTCTGGGGGAGGTGCTTGGGTGTTCCCACCATACCTAAGGGTATATTAACCCACTGAACTCTGTTTCGCAGGACCCTTAGAAGCCAGGCTAAAGAGGACCAATGGGATACTGTCTGGATCCTTGCGGTGGTGACTATTTTCTACTTAACCTTTCTCTGTCTCACTCTCCTTCCCGCCCCCCCTTCACTTGGAGTACCCCAGCTTGGGAGCAAGCTGGGGAATGATTCATAGAAGGTTTTTTCAGGTTGGTTCCAGTTATTCCCTTGGAGTTCTGTGTAAGGTCTTTATTGGCTGTAAGTTGTCACTCTGTATCCCAAGTTTCCACGGTTACCATTACCTGAATTATGTTCCTCCCCTTCGGTTGGTCATGCCACTTCCCTCCGCCTACTAGGCGGAGATTCCTTATCACTCTCCTCCCTCTCTCCCGCCCGTTGGGCGGAGAGTGCCTGTCAATCCCCCAAGAGCACACTTTTCCCGCCGGAAAGTTCTCCCGTGTTCGATGTGCCATTGGTTCCTGCCCCTCGATCCCTCCTCTGTATCCTCCCTGTTGGCTGTTCTGTTGTCAATCCTTGCTGAGTCTGCCCATACACCCTTATCCCGTTGGTTTGTGAGCTAGCCCTCCCCCTGTTCAGAAAAACCCCCACAAGCCCTGAACTCCCGGTCTTTTGCCTGTGGAATGCTTGGCAGTAAAGTCTGGTGAGACCCACACGAGAGATCCCTCCTGCTTCTTTGCTCCTGCGGACGCGCAGTGCTGTCGGGTGACAGCTTGGCACCCTGAAAGGGCACTGCACTGTCCACTGAGCTGCACAGGCCACCAGGGCGCCTGCAGTGAGACGCAGTGGGCCTTGGGCAAAGCTCCCACCCAGCATCAACCCTCCCCTTTCCTATTTCTTTCTATCTCTATCTCACATTACTGTTAAATAAAATCCATACTATTGACTTCAGCATATGGTCTCATTTGCACCTTAATTCAGGTAGAATCACCTCTAATAAACAGATCTTAACGTGTACAATACACTAAAAGTGTGACTGTGTACCTTTTTTTTCCCTTTGGGGAACATTTTTTTCACATAAATAACCTTACTTGTTTACACTGGGACACTACACATTCCAAAGGCAAGTGTCAGAAGAGAGCAGTCCAGCTGGAACAGCACATGAGATGACAGGCTGTAAACTGTGGTTTATTAATTTTGGCAATGTGACCCAATATATACAAAATAACAGTAATATGAAATATGATACATAAAATGTGACTAACAGCAATTATTCTAACCGTGAATCTAATCTCACAGAAAGCAACAATAAGGGATGCTCAGCATCCCAGGACGTCTGGTTAACCTCAGCTAACCAGATCAATCTTCCTATACTCTCTGTTACATCGATGGGAAAGGATAAGCTCATTCAGACCATTACTCTAGTGCAAAATCCCGATTTTTCTTATTTTTACTTACCCCTAAGGACTCCTTGTGTCTGTCTCCCTCTCATTGCATACATTACACAAGGACACTTAAACTTAGAAAAGTGCCTCTTGTAAGTACATATCATAGAGCTGTGACTGAAAGTAAATTCCAGTTCATAAATTAACCTACATTACATAAGAATTTACATGTTGAATGTCAAGATAAAATACATGGATTGACACCAATGATGCAAAAGAGGATGCAAATGAAGCACATATTCAGTGGCCTTTTTTTCTTTCTTTTTTTTTTTTTTTTTAAATAGCAAACAAATGCAGAAATCAATATCCACTACTTTGGAAAGTTCAAAAATAATTATATCAGCACAGGGAAGAGGGCCAAGGGTCCAGGCATAAGGCTGTCAAAAGCTGCCCATGGCTCTCTGGGGCTGGTGCTACACTGACCTGGGCTTTCATCCAGTCAATTCTGGGGGCAAGGGGAGGGCGCTGGGAAACCTGAAGCCCAGGAGTGGTACTCAGTGGCCACCATATTTTGTAACGGCCAAAGTGCCAACCATGCAGACAAATTACGTCAGGCTCTTTGCCCTAAGGGGCAGAGGATAAGCTGTGGCTGACTTTATTTAATACAACAAAAGCAGCCCTTCTTGGAAAGACTGCAGCATGGCTGCATAGCGTGATATCCGTTCTCATCCCTGTGCCTATTTCTATGTCTGTCTTCACAGGCAATGCGCTCCTGTTTCAACATTGCTATAGACAGGTTCACAACCAACATGATATAATAAAAACAAAAGCACCTCACCTTAGTCCTGCCCTTGACACAGGCATGTTTAGTTAGTACAGTGACTGAATTATTCCCTTACCCATAATATATTCCTATTAATAACATTCTGCTCTGACTAACAAACAGCTTTATTTTATTGCCATGATTTCTGAATTTCTCACAGTCTTTAAAAATATGAACTAAAACATTTCACTCCAAGAGTGGTCAAAAATATTACTACTTCAGTGCAATATTGCAAGTAGTAAATCTTTTCACATATGAAAATTAATCTCTCTGCTTGTTTAGAGAAACATATATTGCAAAATAAAATCACAAATGCGATAGGAAAATCTCCACAACTGATACCCCTGCCTGCTTTCAGCTCGTAACAGAGGTACCTGGTTCAACAAAATCTGCTGGTTGTATGTGAGTACCAACCACAGTAAAAATGACATTGCTGGGATGCAGCACATTAGCAGAGAGGAGAGAGAATCTCTGTTACCAGCCTCCCAATAAATAGCCCCATGTGAACCTCATGAAGCTCAACAAGACCAAGTGCAAGATGCTGCACCTGGGTCAGGGTAATCCCAAGCACAAAATCAGACTGGGAAGAGAATGGATTGAGGGAAGCTCTGAGATTTGGGGTAGGTATGGGTGGATGAGGGGTTGGACATGGCTCAGCAATGTGCACTCGTGGNCTGGGAGGTTGAAGGAGATGATTCTGCCCCTCTACTCTGCTTCGCTGAGACCCAGCCTGGTGTGCTGCATCCAGCTCTGAAGTCTTCAGTACAGGAGGTACACTGACCTGTTGGAGTGAGTCCAGAGGAGGGCCATGAAGATGATCACTGCAACACCTCTCAAATAAGGACCGGCTGAGAGACCTGGGCTGTTCAGTCTGGAGAAGAGAAGGCTTCAGGGAGAAGTTATAGTACCTTTCAATACCTAAAGGGAGACTATGAGGGAACTGGAGAGGGACTTTATACAAGGGTATGCAGAGGTAGGACGAGGGAGAATGAGTTTAAATTGAAAGAGGGTAGGTTTATATAAGGTATAAAGAAAAAATTCTTTATTGTAAGGGTGATGAGACACTGGAACAGAGAAATTTTGATGCTCTGTCCCTGGAAGTGTTCAAGGACAGGATGGATGGAACTTTGAGCCCCCTGTTCTAGTGAACATTGTCCATGGAAGGCTGTTGGCACCAGATGATCTTTAAGGTTCCTTCCAACCCAAACCAATCTATGTTTCTATGTTCTGTTAAATGGGATATGCAGGGTTGATTCTGGGCATACTGACTTCATTTGTGGTGTTTGCTTGGTTCAAACTTCAGAGAAAAAGAAAACTCCAATCTGGCATGAGCTCCATTGTCCTACTGGAGCAGAACCTTCTCTGAGGAGGCAAAGATTGTCTAGGCAAGGACTTCCTTGAAGCTTAGTCTGAGACAGTTGAGACACATAAAGTCTCTAAGGTCTACAGTAAACGTCAGCACATTCAGCTTCAAGTGCAAGGCGTAAATCTTTCCATCTGCCGTCTCTAACAGGAACACAAAATAACACGCACACTTAAAGAAAGGGCGGGGGGGAAAAGACTCACTTTTCAGCCCACATAGATCTAACTGAAATCCTCAGATGCTCTGACAGTAATGGTGATAGAAACTTAGTGAAGACAGAGGAATTGCAGTTCAGGGTGGGTCCATGGTCACACAGCTGGTACCCTTGGACACGTTCCCAGGTGGCTGGAGATAACTTCTGCCCTGAGAAACCCTGATACACTGGGCAGACTTCCCTCCCTGAGCCAGGACAGAGCCACAAGTCAAGCCCAAAAAATGATGCTTTTGGAGGAACCAGTTGTCTTGAGACTTAGGATAGCTTGATCACATTATAAAACCCCTAACAATTATTTTCCTAGTTTCCTCGGCACCATCATTGACTTGGATGATAGGATTGACTATGTGGGCAAATGAAGGTAACAAATCACTTCTAGGAGTAACAGACATCCTGTACTGTATTCCTGGCAACCACCTCTTAGGATAGGATTTGCTCTGAGTGAGCTCATGCAACTCCAAACAGAAGATACATCTATGAAAGCAAAAACAAAAGGCAAACCACAACCCCACACATACACACCCCTTACCCAAATTTGCAGTACTTTAATGAAGATGTCAAGGAATGTAGGGTCCTTTATGGAAAATAAACCAACCACACTTTGTAGCTTTCAGGGAAGCCAGTAGGGAGAGAGACACCTGGCAGCCTCAAAGTCTCTCCTCCTGAGTCATCAGCTGTCTGTCCTGCAGCACATTCTTGGCTTTGCTGCTGTGGTGCACAAAAATGACCCATTTCAATATCTTACAGCAGCAGGCCAGTTAAGTTGGACCATATCAATTGTCCTACACCCTTGAGAAGGGGAATTGATAAAATCGCATATTATACAATCTAAATAAAGGTAATAATTTTTTTGTTAAGTTGAAACTCATCATCAGGAAAGGAAATAAAAGTGAAAAAAGCAAAGCAAGCTATCACAGAAAGTATTTCACTGCCATGTACAGTTGAGCTTAAGGCTGTGCATGCTTTCACTGGTTTGGTATGTTCTGAAAGAGGAAGAGTTTACTAGTATGTCCTGCTCACCATGTGACCCAGTGCAGGATGCTCCACCCTGCCTCGCAGCAATGCAGAGAAACCCTGCCACGCCTTATGCTCAGATTCCGTCACCAGCTCCTCCAGGACTGAGAACACAACATAGCTACCCCATTTCTCTCCTCTGTAGGCCGTCAGTACCATGATAAAATGCTTTGGACCTTGGTTTCTTTTTTTTTCTTCTTTTTCTCTGTATTCAGACTTATTTCTCATTCTTTCTCAGGGGATATATAAATCCAGTCTTAATGGTTTATTCCTCAAGCACAAGGGACTACCTGATAAAATAACACAAACTAAGGAACATAGGCCAAGTATCTGTCCCAATACTCAAAGTGAGTTTCACCATAGACTGCTAAGGGACTCAGACTTGGCCCTATTTCTGCAGATATGGAAAACATTAGTGAAGCTTTAGAACATGCCTGGGGCTCTGTCCTAACCTCTGCTGAGCAGCTATAGGAAAAATGTAGGAAACATAAATTTCTCCTCTGCTTGTGAGCCAGGGCGGGAGACTTGTCCAATGAACCATCTGTGACAGCACATTTTAAAGGTGCTGTACATTTTCCAAGCTATAACAAGATATGAGTGCAACCCCACCAGCAAGTAGCGAAAGGTGGGCTCCTCGTGGAGGAGCACAGCACATCCTGTAAGGGTTTGTTGCCAAGACACACAGTCCTGGTGGAAGCTGACAGTATCTCCAAGGCACAGGAAACATTAGGCTGTGCTCTTGTTCAGTTCTGCTGTAAAAGCTAAGCACTTGAGCTCGTACTTCATAATTAACAGAGGTGATTTATTCTCTCATTATCATCACAGAAGCTTAATCAAGAGAAAGGTCATAAAGAAAGTCCAAACTTCTACTCATTGCAAAAGTCTGGTTTGGATATCCTGCTACATATTAGGAGTAGAGCTGCTTTTCTCCATAGTCTGAGCAGAAAGGGACTGTTCAAAGGAGAGAGTCTAATGAACTTCATTTGTACTTTGCCTTCACTCATAAAAACTGGAAACATATGTCAAATCAAGCAACCACAGCAGTGTCCAGGATCATGGTTTTCATTTTTCTGGAAAAATAGAACAGATGGAAGGCCAAATAACCACATTTATTCATTTTCTTCTGATTTTCTATCATGGGTGCGTAAGAGGTTACACATTATCTTCCTTCTGTTGTTTGCTGGTTCAAGTTTAAGGAGTTTGATGTGATATTATTCTCATAGAATTTTGCATGAGACTGAAAACTCAGCTAAGCCATAGGAAAAAAAAAACACAACACTGCAGAGTGTTTGTGCACATAACTGCAGTAACTGCAAGAGTTAAGAGAAGATGAGAATTACAATGGTGTAATGCAATTTTGCTATGGGAGGGAGGTTAAAATCTCTCCATATGGTTTGATCTTATTTTAGAGAGTGATGCATATAGACGTTGTAATTTCATACACAAGTGAAAAGGGTGATTTCTGCATAACAATATGTCACTTCCTTCTATCCCAGGCTGTTCTGTATTCTGACCGTTCTGGCATGACCTTTCTGGTGGTGAAAGCAAGCAGCTCCCTGATAGCACGTGTGAAGGGTTTAGCTGTGCTTGGAGTTCAGTATAAAGATCCAGGCATGTTGTTTTGCCATGGCAAATTTAGAGTGAAAGAATGGATTAGTCATGGCAAAAATGCTAAGTATAGATGAAACTCAGCAAAAGCAACGGGCTTGTTTTCCAATGGCTCTGTGAGGCTCATGTTATTCTGTTTCTCAGAGAGAGCTTTGCTGATGATTAGTTTTCTGTGGATTGTGCTTTTAAACATGAGGGTATGTAAGAGTTTGATGGATGAGGCAATGCTGGATCTGAAGGTGAGCAAAGGCCACCATAAGATTAGTCACTTTCTGTAAAGATAAAGGACATTTATTATTCACATCCATGGTGTCTCAAAATTCTAGTCAGGGACCAGAATGTTTTGTGATGGATATGGCAAAGACTCTCAAAAGCTTGGAAATGAGTTTTAAGATGAGAAAGAGCACATGACTTTAGGCAGATAGTCACAGGAGTGCTAAAAAGCAGTATCATGGACCCTGTTCCTCACAAGCATTTCCAGCAGACAAGCAGTCTACTCTTCAAAAATGTTGCATGGCACAGAAACAGAAAATTAGAAGGAATATTTTAAAGAAGAATAACAAGGTAAAAAACTGTGAAGGCTTCTAGTTCAAGGCAATAATTAGTCAGATATAACTCTAGATATATGCAAACCACAGTTTGTGATTTACAACATGGTACCTATGACCTGACATGGCCCAAGACCTGAGCAACCACAATTACCTTCAGCTGATATGAGGGAGGAGTTCTTTTCAACTTGTTGGGTAAAGGTCAAGACTCTTCAAGACAAGCGAATTCACTGGAATCAGTGAAACCATCAAATTTACTGTTGTAAATAGGGGCAAGGCTCCCAATTTCCTATTATGAAGTTTGCTGTCTAGTTGGGAATTCTATGCACAAAAAAAAAACCTTCATGAAAATAATGGAGTTATACTGTTTAATTTTTCTTAGGGAGATTAGAGTAAAATGCTAAATACTAGTGAAATTTCTACACTCAACACTTTACTTGTCTTTTGGCTTTGGATGTTTTTCTAAAGAGAACTCTGATTTTTAGTTTGAGATTTTAAACACAGAGAAGTCTGGAAATTCTAAGTTGCTGTTACCAAGCAACTGAAATTACATACACCAGTTAAAGACTATAACAACCACAGAGGGTAATACCAATTCTTACGTGAGGAGTCTCCTTTCTGGCTAATAAGAATATTTTCTTGAGTTTTTGTATGTTTATGTGAATAGAAACAAATATGCAAATAATTAGAATTTTCCAAACCAAAATTCTTTCAATTACATTACTGTATCAATTTTTTATGGTAGAATTTTTTAATTTTCTTGCTACATTATCCTTGATTTTGGACCTTGCAGATAATAGTAATTTTCCCCCTAAACTGAAAATCTAAACATAAGAAAATATTTAATCTTGAATATTAAACAATGAGAGAATTTAAATTCTAATTACCTGTGGTCTAGTTCTACACATCTTATTGAAGAACTTGTGTAATGCTGAAACTTTGGTAACTTTGGCTGCTCCTTAGAACAAACTCATATATAAGAACTAACACTGGGCTGATTAATTTGTTTTATAGTGGTTGTCATCAGTTTATCATCCTACACATAGAAATGGTAGACAGCTGTGATTAAAAAAAATCACTCCTATCTCAAAAATTTTTTTGACAAAGAAACAAGAACAGGACTTGTCTTACTAAATCAGCCTCTGGAAGAGCATGTCCTTCTCCACTGACCATAAAAGGATCTAGCAGGCAGGCTGGGACCAGAAGCCTGATTTTTACCAACTAAATTTAGGTGAGATTAATTCCTTTTTATAAGAATGGCACTCTACTTACTTTTCTGCCATTGGAAGCAAGGTCTGCTTGAAAGTGTTCTCTGAGGCAGGCTTCTTGCAGCCCCAGAAGGGCTTTAAAGAAAGATGAAGCCACAGGGACACTATGAGAACCCACAACAAGTGTCCATTTGAAGTTCCCATTACCTGCTCTGTAAAATGAGACGGGGAAAAAAAGTTTAATTTTCAGGACCTTTAAGCTAAAAACATGGTCACAAGAGGCATCACAGTAGGTGTATGCTGGTGAGCAGGTGACACACTAGGATTCACCTAGTTCACTTCAAGGGGTGTGGCATCCCCACACAGTGCCTGGCAGGTTACTGAGGCCACACGGCGCATCAGAAGCTGGTACTGCTTCATTTTGTCTGTACAGAGACACTGCATTGCAAGGGGGGGTGCAGGCCACAACCAAGCAATTAAAGCTGCTGAGGACTACAGGTTTTGCTGTAATAGATTTGAGCTTTCCACTGTCATAACTGAATGAGAAAAATGAGCTTTTAAATAGGGATCAGTGATAAATAATAAATGTTAACATTTCAAAGAAAATTATTAATCAGTCAGAGGAAGCAATATCTCTAGGATTCAAGCACAAAATACTAATAGTTTCGAAGTCAGGAATGTACTTCTGAAAATGATGGGGTTTGGCATCCACCAGAATTTCATTCAGTTTGTCCTTTCAAAGTGTTTTGTCCTTCTCTAACATGAACTGATAGAAGAAATCAAAACCTTATAAAATAACTGCAGTTATGAAAAATTTGCTAACATTCAGCCACCATTTCTCAAATTTATGGTTCATCACATCTACTTAGTTTCTAGTAACATGTTTATTTATACTCCTCGGGGAAACACTTGTGCCTCCTCATCAAATAAATCCAATAAAATCAATTTCACATGCAAATCATAGAAACCATGGAAGCGATTTCACTTCCAAGCCATTTGAACCCTTAAGGTGCCATGCAACGTGATGCCAATCTGTGCTTTGAAGTATTGCTGATGAGACTTCCAAGATGATGTTGATCCTCTGGGTGGATATTCAGCAGCATCCAATGGCTGGCAGGGTTACCTACTGCTGATTGGAAACATCATTTGCTCTGCAACCCCTTTTTGTGGTTATGCTGGAGCAAAAGAACATCACACAAACAAAACCACACACAGACACTCGATAAGCAAACATGGAAAGATACAGAAAGACTGTAAGATAACTCTCACACTGTGTTTAAACTGTGCCCATCTTTTATCTCTCCCACCACCTATGCTTTTTCTCTCACACAGATGCACACCTGAAGATAGGAGTCATCACACTTATCTTCATTCATCTAAAAATTGTCTAGTCTTAACTGATTATCTTGGTTCCCTCTAGAGCTTGTGCAGGGAGAGAAAGCAAGTGGCAGGCACATTCAGATGGCAATTTACTCACCTGCATCAAACAGTCAGGATGGGATGAATTAGCTTTTAGAAACGCTCCTCTCTCTCCTTTGCCTGCAAATGGAACATAGACAACCTAGAGAAGACAACTGATAAAGTTAGGTAAGGTGATTCCCACTCCACAGGTAGGTACACTCTGTTTTTGGAACCTGTGTTGGCCTTTGTTGGGATTTATCACACTAGAAAAGGAGACAAATTTTTCACTAAGACAAATAAGCAGAGCAGCTTGAATCTAATCTGAGCTCAGACTGCACCTTTTTGCTAGTGAGGAAGTGTTTGGAAATCATCTTCAAATTTTCCTGCACCAACAGGTTTTCCACTTCAGGTTAGAACTGGAAGTGGTGAAATAGCACAAGAAAATCAACCTTGGCTCTGCTGCAAAGCAGCTCCCATGGGACTTTTTCCCAGGCTGAAAAAGTAAAGGATGTTGAATAGTTCAGTCAAATTTTGTCCACACTTTGGGGTTCAGAAAACAGAGCAGAGCACTTGTGAGATTCTTCATGGTCGAAGATTGCCTAAACATTGTTCAAAACTTCAGAGTAGTACAGTAAATAGCAGGCCAGCTACGATGCATAGAGAGAACACAAGCCTCAGTGCATTAACTCTGTGTAATTCATGGACTTAGTCATTATTTACTACAGCTCTAAAGAGGCTACCAACAGCACCCTCAGGAATTAGCACTCGTAGCAGTAACATTCATCCAGTTAAAGGCTGATATACCTCTCAGAGAAGATGAAGCAGAGTGTTATGGAGATGGAGAGTTGTTTAATATGTGGCCCCATGCTCCACACTATTCAAACACTTTCTGCAGAGAGGACTGCTCCTTTCTGCCTGTGGTTCCAGCCAGTGCTCAGTACTGGGGAGCTGAACACACTGCAGCAGCAGCACAGAGATAAAAAGGTCAAAATCTCCACTAGCCTTGAGTGTCCATTCTAAGATAGCTATCACCTGATATTTTCAGAAGACACAACACTATATAGAATTTGCCATGTAAAAGAAACGAATTTTGTCAATTTAACTTATGACATTGAATCCAAAGGACTTTCAAAAAGCAGACCTCGAATGCTTTACCCTAGCTAAATGTTTCAAAAATGGGGAAAAATATTTTTTTTTAATTCATGAGCTGCTGTAAAATGTTTGGTTTGAATGTCTTTCTTAGCATGAAAAGAGAATGTAATGGATGAGAGAGACAGATTATATTATTAGATAAATGACTTAATTACAAATCTTTCCTCTTACTACAGTTGATGCTTTGTTTCCTCCCATTTCTGCAAAGGTCCTATGGAAAACATTTCATTAAACAAACTTTTTAGATTTCACTCCTTAGACTATTCACTATATTTTAAATGTAAAGCTGAAGAAGGGTTTAAGACCTTACCTATAATACTTCGAAATTCTGCTCTACAGAGCTTCATGAAAATAGTTTTGCAGGGTTTGTTTTTTTTTTTTTCTTATATGTCTCCTTTTCCAGACAGAGAAAATACTCTCAATGTGACTATCCAGCTTTTCAAAATTTTTCATTGTCCCTTTCTTCTTTCACCCTTCAAAGTCCTTCAGTAATTCATGTTGTCTTTCTCCCTGATTCAATACCATCTAGACTCTGCCTCATTAGGTTAGGAACAATCCCTCTTCATTTAAGAGCAAAAGTAAAATCTCTCAAGACAATTGGTTAGGGAGTCACAGCCATCAGTGGTGCAATTTAATATCAGGTCTCCCTTTAAATAAATTGTCTTTACAGCTTTTGGGTTAGGGGCTGAGCCATACAGTTCACATTGTCCAATGACCTTAACTTGGTATTAAATAAAATCCTCAAACTTTTTAAAATTGAGCAAATTTTCAAGGTTCAACTTAGAGGTGCAAAGACTGCCCTGTCGCAGTCTGATGAGAAAGCTCTTGGACTGATGGTTACCTATATTTTGTAGGAGAAGAAGACTTTAGGCTGCTTAATGAGAAGCAAGGTGTCCATGGCATACTCCGGTCACCTTCCTATTAACAAAGCTAATTTATGCCCTTAGTGGGTATGACCACTACCAGTGACCCAGTCAGAATACAATGTGGAAATTGATTTCTAGCTTCAGTTCTGTTTTCTAAAGAAAGGATATTTCTCTTCCTTTGTGATTAAGCCTTCGACATGCAAGCTGCTAGAAAAACTGATATAACCAGATTGTCAGGATGGAAAGAAACAAGCAGCTGGGATCCCCATCTGCTGCAATAAGAAGCTAAACTAAAAATCCTCCCAACATACTCATCTGAGGTAAAATGAGTCAATAAAAATGTATTTTTATCCATAGAAGGACCCCAAAAATTCTCTACTTTTCCTCTGTTTCCCTTTTCCCTACCTGTTTGCAACACACTTAGAGTACTATCATCCAATATGGACAAGGTTTTTAGCCAAATGCATATGAACAAAATCCAGAGCACATAATTTATTTTTAATGTCAAGGGCATAATTTGCCCTTTGTCTTCAATAGTACTGAAGAAATGTGTCAATTGTGGTGTTTTCTCTGGTCTGTCAATAGTTCCCTCAATGGCCACTTCAGGATGATGGAGTCCTTGGTGCCACTGAAGCTGTATTAGAGCATTCAGTGCAGCCTCTTTCTCTCAAATGCTTGTCAGAAGAACAAATAAATGGTAGCACACAATTCCACTGACTTTGACTGCAAAAAATGGAGAAATAGGGAATATTATTTTAAACCATAGTTTGAAATATAATAGAAGAAAATATTGATTGGGGAGATTTCATTTCATATTAGGATGGAGAAAAACAAAGAAAACCATGAGGAAATTGAGATTTTGAAATATGCATAATTAAAAAGAAAACTTCTTGACATGTAACACCGATAAATTTAAAATTGAAGTCATGTGACCTTCCTGCCTTTCTTATTTTAATTACTTTCCTTTTTAACATAAATAATACATTTAGCTAATATTCCTCTTTATGTATCTTTTTTATTCTATTCCTTCTATTTTAGTTTTTCTGTTACTTTTACTAATTAAAATATTTTATTCTATAAGTATAAACTACTGATTTTCTACTTCTTGGTTTTGTTTTAGTGTTCTTTCTCTCCTAATTCAGTACATATTTTTTAGATTATTGAAACTTCAACACAAGGGAACGATGTCTGAGATTTATTTTATTTTTAATGGAAACTTAGAATGGAAGACATTTAATTTAAAATTAATTATGAATATTAAGATATTAACCATAGTGATAATTTTATTACTTCATATGCTTATATAAAGTTACATCAAAATGCTTATGACAGTGAAAAAATAACAACTTTTCTCCAGGTGAGACACTTTCTAATGCAAAGCATTACTATTTTAACACAGAAAGAATATTAATTGAAGTAATTGTAATCTACAAGGACCATCACCCTCCTACTTAGGTCTCAAAACAGATTTTCTATTTGTTTTGTAAATAGAGGAAAGCCGAGAAAGAATAAAAGACAGGAACAAGGGAGGAAAGTAGAGAGTGTATCTTCAGGGTACATACAGCTTTATAAAACAAACAAAAGAAAACCAAGATGCCTGAGCCACCCAGGTTTGAGGAGCCTTGGATTCAAAGGTATTCAGCTTTGTTTGGAAAAAAAAAACAACAGAGAACAAAAAAAAAAGTAGTTATTCACATGTATTACCCTATCAGTGTACTAAATGTTGCCAATACCTCACATCAGACACAGATAATGTCTGTAAGATTATTGACATTATTTTTAACTTCATAAACATTAGACTAACATGGTTCCAAGGAGAATGCATAGATATTGGTATCATGATTTCAGAATAGTTCGAAGTACAGATATATTTCTGCTCTTTCATATATTCCTCATGGCAGTTTTCCCATGGGGGTGGCATTTCCCCTGTATTATCCCCATATCCAACAGCTTCAGCTAAGCACCTTGCTCAAGCACTTTATCCTTGAAGGAGGGTTTGAGGGTCAGCACTTTGTATGTATTCATCAGCCCTGAGCCCAGGCATCAGGAGGCATCCCCTGTGAACCCCTTAGTGGGGCACGGCCGGCGTTTTGCCAGGCACCAGCAGCAGCAAGCTCTGCCCTGGGGCCGGCTGGCTGGGGCAGTGTGAGCCATCAGCAGCGAGCCTGTCTCCACTGCAGCGCCATTTGTGGTGTCACACAGCCCACCAGCCACCAGCCTCTTGACAAAATCCCAGCCAATGAGCACAGCTTGAAGGGAAAAACGACAAAATGACAAAAAATAAAAAAAAAAAAAAATTCCCAAAGAGGCAGCACTCCACCACAGCTTATCTGCTGTGGCAAAAGCAAATTTAAGGGGTATAAATAGCAAGCAGAACTCTTCTCTCTAGCACTGAAAGTGCACTGAGGGTTTTGTTGGTTTTTTTTTAAGGCTGCCTTCAGATTTGGTGCATGAATTATCACCTCTAATAGCTGATAATTAAACCACTTCAGCAAAGCTGTGAAATAGAGAGGACTAGCAATAAAATCTCAATCTCACCTGGCAATTATTTTGAACCTATGCTCCAAATAACCAGATAAATAAATCTGTGTATGTCACAGGCTATTCTCTGCAGGCTGAAAATTCCATAAATAAACACACACAGATGCACATATCCATAACCACATCTATGTGTATAACCTTCAGTGAAATATGGAATAGGTCTTTAAATGAATTGCACAACCAAGGAGAATATGATAAAACTAGACGCTTACTGAATAATCTGTCTTGAACACTCTGTAACTGGCTCAAGAACAAGATTCAAAAAGCTAGATAAAAAAAAGAGCTAATAAGCAGATATTTTTCATTTATGGAATCTGAAAAGCTATCTGACGATCCTGCTCATTGTTCTGTTTTAGAAATAAACTGTTCTAGGGACAAGTATCGATTTCACCATTAAAAGAAAACTATCCATTCATAAATATTAAGTGATGATATTATCTCTTTCCAGGACTGCCTTCTTATAGGCAACAAAATATAATCCACATCCAGGAAAATAATAAATAGCTTTAGCAGCTACAAAGTCTATTCATCCCACACAGCTCTTAAATGGAAAACTGGAAGGACATTTTGGGAAGCTATCCCTCTACAGAATAAAGAAAAAGCACCCTATAAAAGACTCTGAAGTGCCACAGACAAACTTCAACAGACAGAGAAGTGACAGTATAAAGTATTTAAGTTCTTTTGATCTGATGAAAAATGCCCTCTGTTTCTTATCTTCTAAAAAAGAAGTTTTTGTTCTCGAGGTTGGAAAGATAAAACAAAAAAAGAGCACGTCCTACAGTAGTGTGAGAGCTCCGTTAGGAAGCTTAACATGTAGAATCTTGTAATAAAATTATGGGTTAAAGCTCAGAATTCCCTTGTACTCATCCTTGCTTAGAAACCAGCAGGTTTGGCATTAGACTCCCTTTAGGGAAGGAAGTTAAACACTGGAAAAATCTTGATGGTTGACAGTGCGGTTGGTAAGTTTGTAATCAGGTCCAAGGACCTCTTTCACTATCTTCACCCTCTTCTTGAAATTATGGAATTTGCTTTATAATTATGTTTCCAAAACCTGCTGACTTTCAAAAACAGTTGTGAGTTTCAATATTTTAGGATGCACCTTTGTGTTTCCATCTCTTCTTTGTAAGTATGACAGAAAAAAAATTTGTTTGTTTTTCATTTACACAAAGATGGTGTCTTCCTGTAGCCATGTAACACAGGAACTGGAGCTGCAAAAACTTTATCATCAGTGTTGAAAAAAATAGTCACTACAGAATGGGGAAGATGAAATAGAATCTATCCTGTGTAAAAGCTCAGTCCCAGCTGGATGATGCCATTTGTAGAGGAAGGCCATTTGGAGAAGAATGAAACATAGATCTGCTTTACCCCCATATGAGACTGCTCTTTCTTCTTGATGTAGTGTTGCATATTTTTCCCTTGAAATACTTGAGATAATTTGGCTTTGTTAGTTATTGGTGTACAAAGTTGCCTGAAGTCATATTGCAGTGAGGAGAAAGAAAGCAAAAAACAACAGGAAGGGGAATATGCATGAACAGACAGAGAGATAAATGAGTATTATATTGGTTTCATAGATTTTTCTGGAGGTATTCCTTATTTGCCCAGCCAGAAGAGTATCAGGCCCAAAAATTCATAACTATTATTTGATTCAGAAATATGAGTGCAGAAAGAAACATTGGCAGTGAAGTTTTTTCCCCAGTGAATGCATGCATATCATTAGAATTGAACTCTTTATTTTCTAATCAGCACAATCACTAAAATCAAATATAAACCCAAATGCTTTAGATAATGCCATCACCACTTATGATAGTCATGTTTCACGCAGTAGCTTTCATTACAGTGTAGGCAAGCAATGACTTTGTTTTTGTAGTACCAAAACCTCCCACTCTATAATCTACATCAGAATCAAGGAGATAGAAATTTTTAAAATTTCTCCAGAGCTGACAAGGAGAGAACAGCAGTGAGAACAGCAAACAAGGAATATTTCAGTTTTGAAAAGCTCCTGCAAATTTTGATTTGTAATGAAATGCAGGCTTCAGATAAGTCCTTGTGCATCAGGAAGGTTTTTGACTCGAAATGGCATATTCCTAGAGAATTTGGACATATTTAAGATTTTAAAGTCATAATTCAAGCAGCTGCTTGTGCTTGGGAAGAATGAAGAAAATGCAAGTTGTACACTGGCACAGCTTCTGAGGAATTTTTTTTTCTGTGAGTGGAGATTGTGCCTAGGAGGTAGGCTGCAGCCTGTTTTCACTTCTACAGCTTTGGTACAAGTAGTATATGGGAAACACTCTGGTGTCATCTTTTAGTTGCTTTCTGACAGGCAGTCTATTGTTATTTAATTCACTTTCCTCTTTATTAAATGCTGAATCCATTTCACAAATTAATGGATTTTAGACGCATATTATTATGTTATAATTCATGGTACTATCTCATAAAATAGAAACTCAAGTTTTAAAATAGAAGAGTGCAACACAAAAAAAAAAAAAAGAAAGAAAAATTACAGAACAAAAAAATATTCAAAAAGGTCTTCTTTTCTCAGAAGACTAAGCATACACAATGATGAAAAAGTTACAATATAAAACAAAGTACATTAAAGGAATCCCTAAAGCAATTTATGCCAAGACTTCAGATAAGCCGTGCTAATAAAAAAATTAACTGCACTGGTAAATTAGACAGAGACTGATAGGTTTTACAGATGGAGCAGTAAAAAGTGAGGTGGATAGTGAGATGGCAAAGTCAGCCCTAAATGGATTGTGAGAAGTTACAGCTACATCTCACAACATCAACCATCCAAGTGGTTAAACATTAGATTAAATTCAGTGCTGCTAAGTTCAGTGCATGTGAGAAAAACAATTTTAACTGGATGTATACTTCAAGAGCTTCTAAATTACCTAATAAGCCTCAGGAAAGAGATTTTAGACTCATGGTGAATGCTCTTGGAAAATGTCAGCTCAGTGCCTACTGATAGTTACAAGAGCAAAAAGCATCATCTGAATTGTCAGAATAAGAATAAAGAGCAAAGCAGAACAGAAATTACTATGTCACTGTAGAAATCAATGGCACACTCATTTCTTGGATTCTATGTGCATTTTTGGTCCCACTATTACAAAAATTATAGAGATGGAAAAGTACAGAAAAGGGCAGTAAAAATCAGATTATTAAATGGCTTTTTGGGGGAAGAGAGACTAAATAAAGTATGACTCTTCAAGCAATGAGTAAGCAGAAATATAATAGTCTATAAAATCAGGTTTTGCCAGGCAGAAGTTGCAGAGGCAACACACTGACAACAGGTCATACTAAATGTTATTAGACAGTAGACTTAAACCTAACAAAAGGAAGTACCTTTTCAAAAAACACAAAAATCATAAAACTCATGGCCACAGGAAGTTCTGAAAGCTGAAAATATAGATTGCTGAGGGATTAGACTGGCTTTTAAACATAGCAGTATGAATGTGAGCACTAAGGCCTCAGCTGACTGCTGGGAAGCAGGAAGGCAAGGGTGGAGAGCATCATTTCTAGTATGACTTTTAAGACTGGAATATTCAGAGGGTGATATTTTCCTTTCTGACATGTGCACAATAAAAAGCATTATTATGCATTTTTTTTCTCTTTCTGAAAATAATGAATATTAAATATTTTTTGTTCCCTTTAAGTCAGAAAAACTAAATATCTGTTTTTTGAGCACTGTTTCAGGCTGAAACTGTCTTACATTACTGCCTCTCACAGCACAGGGATAGAGTGAATGATCCTTTTGGTTCTTAAGTTCTTGCTAAATATCCAGTGAAACAAGGTCCAAAGAATCACAGCTTCCTTAGCTTTTTTTAAACAAACACTGAAGGAAAAGTAACATTCACAGTGCATTGAAGTACAACTTTCTGAAAGTACCAGGTAAGAGTTTTCTGTCTTGTCATGTAGCTTCACCAGTTTTTTATAACTCACAGAAGCTTTGTGTCCATCACAGAAAACACGTCTGAATTGTGTAACTCAAAATATTCTAGTATTATACAGCAGCTCAATCTAAACTCAAGTGCTAGAGAAAAGGTCAGCAAAGAAATATCTCCCTTAATGGTATCATCAGGTAGTTTTATTTCAAGGACCTTGTAATGTCTTGGTTTTCTCTGACATACAGTTGCACAGCCAGAAATACCTTCAGAAATAGTGTGACAAAAACATTTTCGTAGCTTCCTGTTACCAAAAGAACGATAACTTTCTTATGATTTATATTTCTATTTCTGGAAGTTTATGGTACTGCCTATGCTGTTCATAACATCAAGTAAGTAACAGTTCCTCTGCCATTTCTTTAGTCTTTTCAATATACTGGTCTTAATAGAGACCCTAATGGATCCTAAGAGTACTTGTGCAATAAATATGTCCTGCTAGCTATCTGATATAGGTTGAGTTTCCCTGCTTTAAGATCTTACTGCACTTTTTCAAGTCCAGCGGCTATAAAGTCTGGACACTGACCCAGCTGAATGTGGTGCCTGCAGTAAGTCTGGAGAACTCATTAGGCAAACTTGCAGTGGAACCATTGGAACGGAGTGCAAAAGCATTTATTTCTGGGTTGTGGCTTGAATCCAGCCTCTTTTATAACAGCCAAGGCTGTTGCATACATAGGTCAAATGTAAATAAATGGTGGAAGATGGCTACTGAAATGCTGTTATACTTAGAAGTTGTCTTTATGTTTTTTTTTTTTTAATTATACAACAAGAAAGAATTATATGTTTTTCTATTGTTTTTTTCCCCTATATACAGGTTGCAGAAGTGGAGGTGCTGTACAAATGATAGGAAAGATGAAAATTAATGTTTGTGGAGAAATTCTGGGTTACTTGCAGATTTCCTCCACATCTGCCTATGCAGAGCTGAATGGGGGAGCCCCCCCCTTCTGTGTGCAGCACCCTGTCAGTCTCTTGTTCCTGCTGTCCCTCTGAAACCTCATGGGATGATCCATACCTCCATCTATGGTGTGCACAGTCTCATCTGAGCAATGCTACATCGTTAAAGCAGAGAAACAGACACTTCTGGGGCACAATCACTGACATTTTAGTTGTTTACTTGAGGTTAAGATGAATTACACTCTAAAAGAAACTATTTATTTCTACTGACTTTAAAGGGAGTCTGGGTGACTTGCTCTAATATAGCCATCTCTAGTGTAATGCCTACAGTTATGTGAGATGAATCCCCCAAATTTCTCTTGCTTGCTCTCCTGCCAAGGGTATACCCACCAAATCTCTACTTCAGTTTCTTTTATCCATATGATCTTCCCTGAATGAAAATTAAGTGTATCAACTATTTTTTACTGTGAATCTTGTTCTAAGACACAAAACCTCAGTAGCTATGTCCCTGCTTTCACTCTCAGCTCTGCAAACAATAACCCATAATCACCTGCTAGTCTGGACTCAGTTACATTAGATTTTAAGCCAGTTGCTTTGGTTTCCTCACATGTTTTCCAGGTGGCTGCCTATGCCCATAAAACAAGAGAAAACAGCATGCCCTGTGATCATTCCCATTCCCCTAGGGGATTGGTTAGACAGGGTCTGCTTTTTACTTTCCTTAGAGCATAATTCTTCTGTCCTCAGTCATGGACACAGTCCCAGTAGTGTCCAGGAGAATTACTCTCTTGAGTTAATACTGCTGAACCCCTGCTTCACTTCTCTTTAATCATGCTAATCTTCATCTTTTATTCACTAACTGATAACAATACAACTGTAAGCTCTGCCTTAACTTCATCTAAATCTTAGGCAATAATATGTAATTATTTTAGAAATTCTAGAGAAGATGGATGGTTTAACTCATTGTTTCTGATGCCATAGGTGAGTTAGTCAGCTGGTCATTCACAAATCAGTAAAGAAAAAACTGATAGGCAAAGGAATTTCTTCTTTTTTTCCCCTGTTAGCACATTATTTTTCTGTCTTGGAAGTAATGTCTTGTCCTGTTTTGTGCAATAGTGTAAGTAAAAACGCTCTCCTGACATCACAGTGTTTCACTTGGTGGCAGAAACAAAAAAGGCTGATTTTTAAACGGCTTCTATGGCCATTCTGATGGTCTGTCAGGAAGCCAATACTATTCAACACCTATATGATTGATTATACCTCAATCCCTCACCAGACAACGAAACAGATGTCACCACCAAGGATGCCCAGTGGCTGCTGAATAACATTTCTGCTGCAGTGACATGGCCTCAATCAGGACGAAAGGGGATTTTCTCAGGGAGGTAATTACTTCTTACTGATATGAAATCTGGATGCTGAAAACAGTGAGATCCTGAACAGTGTCTTAGAGGGAACAAATTTAAAAAGAATAGAGGCATCCTAGCTTACCCACAAATAATGAATATGAGCCTAGCAACAAATATTTTGTAGAACTAGGCTGAACTCTATTTGAGCAAATATCTTCTCAAAGTGTCAGGGATGACAAATACTGTATTCTTGACTGCACTAACACATTATTCAGTCAACATAACACATTCAAGTGAAGAAATACTCTTTGCTTTGTTTTGTAGAAATGCTACCAAGACTCAGGAATGGCATTCCAATATATTTCTATTATGTTTTGCATAACCTGGTGAAATATGAAATTTACACTAAAAACAATGAGTAAGTTGATGGTTCCATGACTTACTGCAGTATTAGAACAGTAACCTGTGTGTTTTCCTACCTCCTTGAAATGCACTGTGATAAACATGCGGAGTTACTGTTAATGATAGTGATATGTAGTCCATTCACACAAGAAGAAATATATTCCAGATATACATCTATCACAGCCTTAGTAAGCTCTGGAAATAAAAAGGCATTCTTACCACTCTGTAGTCAGGTTTCTTGCTAGAGACAAGAGTAGCATTTTAACTATCTTCTGAGTCTCTACTTTATTTCACCCTGTTGCAACTTTGCAGCCTCTTTCTCTCTGTCTAGCCTTGCATGAATTTTTGTTTGCTGGGGAAGATTTCCCTTGTTTTTATCCTCTCAGTAAGCTCAGTATGGTCAACAGTTAAATGTGTAAGGTTTGTTTATTTAGGACTTTGGCTACGTCCCAAGTAGCTCTTAAAATGTAAGTTTTACTACTTCATTTATACTCTAAACAACTATTATTATTTACAAGGATTTGGGCTAGAGCTGTTTAAAGTGAATGCCTAAAACATCATGCATAAACCCATACTGAGCCCCCTCTCCCCATAAAGAGACTGATTCAGAGGAAGAAAACTTCCTCTGAAGACAAAGGTTGCAATCAAATCTTGTCCACAGGGACAAGCATATAAACTCCCTTGAACTGCACCAGAGTGAGTTGCCTCAACTTGCACGAAATATCTGTGATAGAACATGAATAGGGCATTTCAAACCTTAGAAATTCCTGATTCCTGTACCATGCTTTGTAGAAAAACAGATTCTTAAAAAAATATTTTCCATATTGCAGTACTTAAAGATAAATCAGTCCCTCAAGATATGTTATATCTGCAGAGCACCCTGAAGAGTTTTGTGTTATTGAAGAAACCTGTCTCTGTATAGCACATGAAGGCTGCTGTTGCTTTGGGCCCCTTTGGGCTGTTGTTGCGTGGGTGCCCTTTGGGCTCCCTTGCAAGGCAGGCTGCTCAGTCTGAGCCAGGGTGACAGGAGATGGTAGTCAAGCAAGGAGAAGGAGCCTCCAGTGCACCCAGACACTGGGAACAAAACAGACTGCTGGACCCTCAGCTGCACTCTCTGAAATCTGTAAATCAACTTGCCATGGTCTTCTGGGATTGCTTTCGTCATGGAGAGGTCAAGCTGTGGGTTGCTCTCTTTCCCTCCAGTTTCTCCCAGGCTGTGGTGGTCACTTCTGTTGGTGACCTCTGCCCACTTAACTTTATACTCTGAACACACCAACCACAGCATTTTGTCTGCCTCTGTGTCAGGAAAATAAGTGATAAAGGAATCCTTGAAAACTAGGCTCTGAATAGGACCAGCCAGCCTTTTAATGAAACTTTGTACCTCAAAACGTGTGAAGGATGAAGAAATTTGAGACGTGGGGAAAGAAGGTCTGAAGCAGAGTATATAAAGGCCTGGTATGCTTTAGCATTGGCTTAAACTGGCTTTGCACCAGGCCCAAACTGTACAAAGTTGTTTGATGAATCAGATACTTTAAAAAAGCCAACTGAGAGGACCTAAAGGGCCTCCATGCAGGAGGTATTGCCAAATTCCGCTCATACAGCAATGTGCAAATATAAGAGGCCAAATGTTTTCTCAGAAAAAAATCTGTAGAAAATATGTAGCTTAAATCTGGCCTGTCTTACATGCCAGAAAATATTCTTACATGAATATTTTGTTTGACTAGCACAGAGGAAACCTACAGCTGTCTAACTGCAGATCTCTGAGCTCATCTGCGCTGATTAGGAATGAGACAGTGTTAAGATAGGGGCCAAAAACTGATCTTTCAGTTAACACATGAGAGACTGTGTGCCTTCCTGTTAGCCTTGAATGGTCCTTGATGCTGTGATGGAGAGGAGCAAGGAGCATCTGCCAGCTCAGACTGCATGTCCAGGCACACAGATAATACAGGCATTGAACTATGACTGTGACAACAGGGGAGGCCAAGTCCAGTTTCACCTTCCTGCTGTAGGTCCAAAGGAACATGACATTACTTTTTCTGGTTTTTCTGAAGGGTTTCACAGCTCCTCCTAAAATTCCTTAGGAGCATGTCCTACCACCTTCTTTTGAAGCTCCCACAGAGGGGTCGTACATGTCACTCTCAGGCATGTCATTGTGGGGCTTCAGATGCTCAGGTGTTGGGAAAGGAAGGTCTGGACAGCTTTGATCATGGGTGTCCACAACTTGTTCAGCTTGTCAGCAGTCATTGTAGGCTTGGACATTTTACCATGAGTTTGTTTTCCACCACTAAATGTGGGTGTGCTGTTACACACACATTAAACTATGTATGTATATACTTCTAGTAAATACATGTTTCCATAAACATCTACAGCAGATTTCTATAGGGAATGGCATTAGGATACCTGTGAATCAGTGAACCAGAGTTTTTAGTGCCTCTGCTACAAACCAGGTAATGAAGCATGCTGTCTTTACAGATACCAGCATAGCAAGGGTGTGCAAAAGTTAATAATGAACTTTTAGTCTTTATTTGCTAATAAAGAAATTATAACTTGACTGGGGGGGTCATTTGCCACTACTTAAATTAGAAACTTATCTCTAGAAGACCTTTTCATTCTGTGAGTGGAACAATTTTAGGTTTTATGCAACACTGTTTAAGACTTGTTTAAGGAAGATGCTTAGGCCAACACAGTCCTTTTCAAAACCTGGGTGGATAAAATAGTTTCAGATTGTGAGCTGGCCTTGAGGACTTTGCAGCCTGGGCAAGAATCTCATACAGCCTTCAAGATCTGTTGGTAAAGCTCCCTTTGGAGCTCAACCTCAAATTGCTCGTGTAAAAAGCCTGAAAAGGACATCACGACTTTCTGACAGTCCTGAGTTCAAAGAAACACGCACCACTTATACATCATCTAAATTCCACACAGGGCCTCTGCAGCCCAGCACAGGACTCAAGGTGAGCAGTTCAGTAAAGAATCTTGCTATGCTGCAGTATAACTGTGTATCTTAGTACATCACCTGAAGGAGACGTAAACTTGTGTTCTTTCAGACTAAGTAATTTTTTGTTGTAGATTAAGGGAAACAATTATCAGAATTACAGAAAACACAAAAGTCTTTTATGAGAGATAATGGTTGTTTTGCAAGGAACACCTAAAATCTTGAGCAATATTGGCACTGTTGCCCCTGCACACAGCTTTATACTAATGTGTACACTGAAAATTGCAGTTGCCCAGCTCACAGAGCTAAACCCGCACATGTTGCTGTCTGCTTTGACTTAAATCCCAGTTTGGACAGATTCCAGAAAAGAACATAAAAATTATGACTCAATGATTTCCATTCTTTGCTTTCTTCTGAAAAAAAGATAAATTTCTTTTGGTGTTTTCCAAAAATAAAATCAATCATTCAATGCAGGTATTTCCAGAGAGAGAAGAATAAGGATGCCAACATAAAAGGTGCTGATAAAATGTCATCTGCCTAAACATAAGTCTCTGTTCAAAAATGTTCATTTAAATTGAAACAGCTGCTGGGCAGGGCATTAGGATGAAGACAGAGGAAGTTTAAAATTTCCTGATTGTTCTTTTTGAAAAGACAAATATATGTAAAAAGAACAAGACATTCAAGAGATTTTAAGGAGTTAAAGAACATTTTCAGTACAGATTAAGGTGACAACCTCTGTGAAAACTTTGCATTGCTTTAGTTTTAGACTAAGCAGTTAAAATGTGACTTGAACTAAGGAGGCTTTCTGCCTGTTATTACTATTTTTTATTATTTGCTCAGTAGTGACAGGGTGCTCTTGACTCAGCAAGGCACAAAGATAGCCCCTTTCCTAATGAGTAGAGGGGGCTTGTAAGATTTACATCTATAATGTGTAATTGATACTCATACACTCTTATTAACTCTATTCTTATAGGCTTTGCATACAATGAAGCATTATTAGCAGGGCTTTGAAAGAGAAGTTGTGGGTAATTTTGGCAAACTGAATGGCTTCCTGCATGTTTTCCATGCATATATTGTCTGCCCATGTCTAGTCTTCTTTCCCCATTAATCTCATTGCTTTCTGATTGTTCTTTGCTTCAGAGGCCTTTAAAAAAAAGTTTAAAAAAAAGCCAAAAAAAAAGAAAAGGACATATTTAAAATTATTTCCATTTCATAACATGGAAACTGGAAAAATGTTCCAGAGTTCCCATAAAATAAGTTCTCTTTTTAAAAAGGTAGTCTTAAAGAGCTGCTGAAACTTCCCAGCTTCATTTTTTTCATAGAGCCACTGTTTAATTTACAGTAAGTCAAGAGGCAGGAGGAATGATAGAGTTAAGCTCATGCTGTTGAGAACAATTATCCTGGTGCAGAGACATATGTAGCCCCAGAAGGTTGAACAGACCACCATAGCTTAAAGGCACTAAGATAAAAGGGCACGTGCTGTGTGGGCCCGGTGGGAGCAAGGCCACAGCCTGCAAACAGAGCCCACTCAGCTTCATTTGATTTGTGCCTCGCTTGCTCTCTCTTCCTTCTCCCCTTTCTTTT
>VYZQ01006999.1:0-17390 GCA_013400655.1 Mystacornis crossleyi | reverse complement strand
AAAACACAGATAACTCCCTTGCTCGCTTCTTGCCTCTCAGCTTCTGTAGCAGGGAAGAGAGTGGCATTCTCTTGTTTTTTTTAGCTAGGTTCTTGTTTGTTCGCTAAAACATGGAGCCCTGGGACTTGGGTTTCTTCTTCTTCTCTTCTGGACTGTTCAGCAACACCAAAACATCATCGGGAGGCCCTACACCGGCCCGGAGGGGCCCACACCGAACCCCAGTTCCAGAGAGAGAGGGAGCAGTGCCACACCTACAAAAGACTTTGAATTTTACCAGGTTCTCTCCAGAGTGAGGGGTTTTATTATTTAGCATTATTCTTTTTCCATGCCTGCGTGCACTCTGCTTGTTAAATAAATAGGATTTCTTCACTTTCCTCCGAGGAATTTCTTCCTGAACCAGTGGGGAAGGGGCGGCTGAAACTTGCCTTCTTTGGAGGAGATGTTCCAGAGCATTTCCCTTAGTTTGTCTCAAACTGGGCCAAATAATAATTGGCGCCCAATGTGTGGGCTGAAGGAAAGTGAAAAAACCTGTACTAATTACATTTTGGGAGAGGGAGAAAGAGAAAGAAATATGGACAAGAAGTTTTTGATGAAGGTAAAATATCATGGCCCTATCCAAGTACATGTATTTTTCCTTTCTTTTTGTAAATCTCCTCCTGCATTGATGGCTGATGGCTTTGGCAGTTAGGCCATCTGTTAACCTTGGACAGACACATAATAAGAGAGAAGTTAAATGGCCTGCCAGCAGTCAGAAAGCAGGGTGTCTCATTCTGAAAAAGTTCCTTCTCTTCAGGCTCAAGACTGTTTTCATTCCCAAAGTCAGTTGCCTTGCTGCCTAGGCAAGAGATATGCCTACTTTGACATTTACAGCTCAGAAAAAGGGGGCTTTGATCTCTGCTTAGACTGCTGGATTCTGCTGATGCTTTCTAATGGCTCTGTGACAGATATGGAGGAAAATCAAAGTTATTATCACTAGGCTAAACTGCACTGTACTGGAACCCTCAACCCCCGAGGAAAATCCTCAGTCCCACATATTTGGAAAAGATGGAAAATCATTGTCTTGAGATTATAATTTCTAAGATCTGGAATAATATTTCGTATGAGTAAAACTCTGCAGATTAAATGTATCTCCCAACTACCTCGTAATGCCACATGAGATTCAGTTCTAGACACTTATTTTTATAAATAATAACTCCTCCAATATTAGATATTTCAATTTTTAATTTTATATTATTAATATATTACTAATAACTATTAGTTTTATAATCCAATAGTACGATGATATATTAATTAGAGATGCAATATCCCAGTGACAGATTAAATTTTGCATTCTCAGGTATGTAACTTTACTATGTCTTAATATTGTAGGGCTGAAAATTTACTCTCCAAAGCAAACAGCTTTTGGAGTACTTCTGAAGCACAGTCAGCAGTCTTTAGTCTTTTTATTAAATCTTGTTTTTTTTAAATTTGTGCAGTCCCTAATCTGGGGAGTTTAAATAGACCAGGATCCTTTGGAAGTAAATCTTTGGGCAGCCTCCCAGACAACAAGGTAAAGTTGGGCAATGCTCACTTCTTTTGTTAATGTGGAGATGTGCCAAGAAGGCAGTGATTCATTCTTTTGCCCCAAACACTGTGTTGGCTGGGTTTTTTTCATTCAGTTGTGAAATAAAATCTGCTCCTCTACAAAGCAGCACTAGCTTGACATCTAGGAAGAGTGGACAGAATAGGCAGTGAATGCAGTAAATGTCTTAATTTCCATCAATAATTTGAAAATATTTTTAAAAATCTGGTAAAATTTCTCGATTTATGGATTGGTTTTGTGTTGGTAGAGATCAGAGTAAGAAAATGAGTATAGACTGGCTTGAACCAGAGAATCTGAAACAGAAACACAGACTTGAAAGTTTTGATTGTTTATATTTGGGGCTCCACATCATCCAGTTGTAGCAAGACAGGGCAGACACCTGTTTGGATTTCCTGCCAGATTTCCTTAAATCTGAGAATAGTTTTAGTTTTGGGAGTTTGGTTTGGGCCCATTTGCAGTTACAAGAATATACAGCTGTGGAAGAGCAGTGACAGAAAGGTGAGGGTTACATGGAGGAGTAATTATTCACAGCTACAGTGCAGGAATAGACAGGATGTTGGTAAGGTTGCTTAGCAGCTGTATTCCCACAGTCCAAGCTCTGCTGTGTTTCCATTGAGGATCTAATGTGCTTTCTGTTAAAGTAAAGCTGTTCATGGTGTAGGAGGATTTATTTAAAGAGAGAACAGCTTACTGGGCTTTTCTTATAATTAAAGCACAGTCACTGTCCCCTTACTGCTATTGCTAATACTCAGACTGAAAGCTGAGCTGACCATATTAGCCTGCTTTTGAACCAGTGCTTGTTAGAAGAGACTGTGTCTCTTTTTTTTTTGCTCTCACTGGAAGCCTTTCAATCTTACAGCCCTGCTGGGAAGATTGATGGCCAGGTTTGGGCCACCACATGCACCGACGTGACTAGATGTGAGGTACCTGGCGATCTCCACCTGAGAGAAGCATTTCCTGCTCTCTGTTGACCAATGCTCCTCATGACTCCTGCTTGACAGGTAGCCCACAGGGATACTAAGCAGAGATGTCTGTAGTGGATTCTGTCCCTGGCAGCCCATCCTGTCCCTTCTAATTCTCCCTGCTGCTATTTGTCTAGCAGCTGCTCAACAGCTGTAGTTCACAAGTACTGAGACAATTGGCACTGATCTAAACTACCAGCTTGTAAAATGAAATTACATATACCAGGAGCTGTTTCAAAAACTGTGGTGGTGTCCAGGCAGCTGTGGGGCTGGAATATATGCTGTCCACCCTGCAGAAGCTGAGCTATACAGCAGGATGGGCACCTCCAAGAAAGAAATGAAGCAGAAGAAACTGGGATGGAGATAGGTTTCAGTTTCCCTGTTTTAAAACAGAGTTAGCAATACCAGTAGGAATTTTAGAGGTGGAAAGCCCTGCATTAAAACCAGATGTCTCTACAGAACCTCACATATAAGCAGTAGATAGACTGAGAGTAGGAAAAAACTTAGTGGTGGTGATGCCTTCTCCAGCCACCTAGAAAGAGGGACTAGACAAGAGTAAGGGAATAAAGGTAGGTATTTATTTGAAGGGCCTTCAAGGTACACCCTGGGGAGCCAGAGGCTGCTTCCATAAAATGGACCCCAAGATGGATGACAGGCTACGAGTTCTTTACACTGTTATAGGTTTGGTCCATTTGCATATCAGCATAAATTCACCAATAAAAACTTTAATTCTCTTCAATTTCTCCACCTCTCTCCTGGTCCCAGTTTCCACCTTTAGGCATTGGACAGCCTGAGTGTCCTTGAATAGCAAGCTCAGAGGAGCTTTGTTGTGTCTATCTGGCCTAAGAGAGCAGCTAACAAGCTGTAAGAGACTTCAGAGTTACACACTAGGCAATACAGGATTTGAGAAATATAGAAGTTAAAACCTAAGGCATCATTTGAGCCACCAGCAAAAGTAAGGTCTTGTCTCCAGTTTTTCGTGTGGAGCCTTTCAAGGTTCTGATATAATAGTTTTCTCTTTGTTTAAAATAACCTTTGTTCAAAATAACAATTGTTCCCATGTTGGCTCAGTGTATGTGTGTGAGTGTAACTTCAGTAGGCATGGAGGAGTCACAGAAAGGCAGTAGGGAGAGACGGGCATGTAAAACTCCTACTCCTAATAATGATATTTTTCTACACTGCAATTCTAGCAATAAAGGTAATGGATATCCTTCTGTTGCCTGGCATAATGGGTTCTGGGGTGTATAGAGCAAACAGTGGTTCTCCAGGGGGCCTGGATACAGCTCATCCACAACCTCGATTACTGCTCTGAATATTGCATATCCCCTTGTGTGGCACCATATCTCAGTATTCCTGTGCTGGCTGCACATCACCTGGGCTTTCCTTCTTTATTTTGCCACACACCACCCACCAGAGAATAGGTCATACACATCAGAAAGTGACATGAGAAATGGTGCTACCTCTTTCTTCAAATATTAAGAAAAGCCAAACCAGTGAATTACCTTTAAATCACGTAGGATGTAATTGCTCCCTCCTGTACTTTTGGCTCTCTCATCTTCCACTATTGCTTGTAATCCATGCATGCTCTGGCCTGTGGGATCAGGAGAGGCTGGGGATGGGAGTGTGGGCAGTGGATATCTCTGTGTCTGTGTCATTGAACTCAAATGATGAGAGATATAGAACAGAGAGGGTTGCCTGTGCCTGGGATGTGTGGAGGAGAAGATAGGTCTGATTATAGATCTACCCATCCATTGCAGCTCTCCAGCTATACAAGTCACGCCACCACATTTTCATGATGGCAACTATGTCATAGTCTTCCTTTGCACAATGCTTTAACAGAAGATCTGCTTTTCTTCCCTGTGATCTCAGGTGCATGATCTCAGACATGAGCCACTAATGACTTGCTTTCAAGATGCTTGCCCTAATTTTCTGATTTTGGATTCATATTTAATGCCAAGACATCTTTTATTCATTCACTATGTGCACAAGTGCCTGTAAACAACTCCAGTGTTTTTGCCATGTCTGGAGAATTTGCTACTATTGTGTTATGGAAAAAGTCTCCACTCTTCTTCAGTGGTAATGGTCAGGTTCCACTCTAATGTTGTTTTGACATTTTTAATTTTTCCTTGCTAAAAGAAAATATTTACTTGTTTATTGTCAGCCATAAAGTCAAGGTTTGGCTGTTCACAGAAATAAATTGCTTATTATCATTGCAATTCTTTTTTCCAAAGCCTGAGGAAAACAACTTGTTATGGAAATTAGCAATGGCTATTACTGAAGAGGGGAACAAAACCTTTTTATTATCTGTCCTATTAATAGTTACCAAGAAATGTCAGGTGACAAAGTCGAAAAAGTAGATAAAAATCAAGTCATGTTTTAATCTTATTTAGTCTCTTGTAATGATGAGCCAGAAGAGACCCTAATTATGCAGTTACATGACTTAAATAGTCTTGCTATTGCAGATAATTACATTTGCAACATGCCTTGAAAGTGTTAGTGGTGTTATGGAGCTGATTCTAAAATAAATTTTTCATTTAATGTTTCCATACAGAGGCAGTGATACATCTCTGTTTGAAAATGTGAAATTAATTTCTTGAGTAGTGGTAATACCACTTTTTTGAGTTTAAGGCGATGTGTGCTTCAGAGGCTGTTTATGTCTGTCTTCACATTTTATTCAGTTGGGAAAGCAAAACAGAAGAAGGTTTTCCTATGTCACCCAAAATGGAGAGTTTATCCAGCAGATGTATCCAAAGAACATAATGTTTTCTATAAAATTACAGTTTGTAGGCAGGACACTTCACCAGTCTTTGGATTGCACTCAGAACTTAGTCATTTCCATTCCAGTAATTAGGAAAATGAGATATGATTTTATATTATTTTATTTTGACCATGGCAGACCAACGGTTTGTTGCTTCAATACTGTCTCACTAGGAACCTCCTCTGTCTTTTGAGTATTGTAGATAGGGTGGAAGTGCTAGTGCTGGAAAATTTAAGCAAACGTTTTGCTTCCACTTCTAGCTTTCTCTCCTAACACTCCTGAATATTTATCCATGTCTATCTTTATAGCTTGAAATTACAGCAATTTTTAAACAATTATTGAATTATATTTACTTTTCTCAGAAATCTTTTGCCATTTAATCTGTGTATATTGTACAGAGAGATCTTGGAATGCCAAGTGTAATGGGGAACTCAGAAATATAATATGTAATAAATGTTAAAGAAGTCATAGGATTTCAGCAGAAATACAGTGGGATACAATGAGAGGATCATCTTCTCAGCTGCTTCTCACATTATATTTTTTGTTCATCCTGGAAGTCACTTACAGTCCAATTACCAACTTGCATGTAAGAATTTGTTAAAAGAGAAAAAAATATTTTCAAAAAAAGTAATTTCAAAAGGGTCTCTTGTTGACTGTACTTACAGGGAACTGGAAGATGCATCCTTATGAAAATACTCTTATTTTTTGAGTGTGGCAACAGCTCAAACTTTTAGTGAGTTCAGAATCACACTTTGATCGCATTTTCTCGCATGTCAAAAAGATGGGTCAAAGTGCTGGATCAGAATGACACTGTGCACCATCTGTTTTACTACAGTAAACAGTGCTAGGAAAAGGTCATAGTCTGTATAAATAGAATCACGGAATAGTTTGGGTTGGAAGGGACTTTTAAAGGTCATCTAGTCCAAACCCCGTGAAATTAGCAGGGACAACTAGATCATATAGTCCTTGTAGCTCAGTGAGAAGACTAGATGCAATATCGTTCCAAGTGTTTTTCCTCCATGTGATGCTTTTCCTCACTGTGCCAAGTGCCTTATGGTGAAAGAAGGCAACAGCATCTCAGGGAAAGCCGGTGAGATCAAAAAGCCAGCATGTTCCTGCTGTCCTGAGGATGATACTTTGTCCCCATATGTGCTCTCATGAGTAAAGCGCTTCCTTGTTCTGTCGCTGTTCACTTATTCAAGCCTTTGAGCAAACCAGCGTGAGAGGCTGCACATCAGTATTCAAGGCACACCATGACGTGAGGAATCTGGAAGGGGGGCTTGACTTGTTCCCTTCTAAATAGGATTGAAATTGCTGAGTATCTAGTTCACATAGAGCCCCTTTTCCCAAAGGGCCTCAAAGGGTTTCACAAAATTAACCATATTTAGGGGGCAATAAAAGGCTGGTGAAAGAAAAGTGAAGGATTAGCCCTCGGCAGAGCCAGTGCTCTTGTTTTTTTCCCTGCGCGGCACTACCTCTCACAAACACCCTACGCACCGTGCCGTGCTTCACCGGCAGCTGTAGGAAGGAGCCTGTTGCACCGAGGACTGGGGCAGCAGCTGCTTTCCCAGGGGCTGTCTGCTGTGCCTGTGCCAGCCCCTTGCCCTGCTGGGCTCTGCCCAGGGAGCAGAGTAGCCCAGGTCTCCCAAAACTGCCGTGCAGGTTTCCTGCATACCCAGCCGCAACCTCTGCATTCCACATTATTAACAGGATTGTGTTCAGGACTGTGGGAGGCAGTGGTTTTTTTCCAAGAGGGTGTGATGGATTTGTGGTAGGGGACCTGTGGCAGCTGGTGCTTGGCAAGTGCTGTGAGAGGCTGTGGGTTGAGTGACTCAGGGAAGCTATTAACAGTCTCTGTTGAGAAGCTTATATTGCCTCAATAACATGGATCATTAATTTTGCTTTTTAATCATTAGGAAAATGCCTTTGTTTGATGGAATGTTTGGGACAAAGTTGGATGTAAGAAACTTTTCTGCTTTTCTTACTCGTGTAGCACTAGCTATTAACTAATTCACTAAGCTTTTAACTAACCTCTTTTTCATAATTTAAAGCTGATGGAATGGTTCTATTTGTATGTATACAAATTAGTTGCTGCTAAATCATTATTTCGAGTGGTCCTGCTTTCTGAGCACTCTGTGTTTGTTGATGACAAACCCAGAGCAATAGAAATGTAATGCAAGCAAATTAAAGGAAGCGTTATAGGGCTCTACCCAAGGCATTTATCCAGTATAAATACCAGTTCCTAATGAAATTATGAGGAAATAAGTGGAATTTATTCCTGCTAATGTACATTATTTTCTCCTTTTTAAAAATGTTCATTGCAACATTAAGATGTCTTCTCTTTAAGTTCTCTCTCTTTCTCTCTCTCTCTCAGTATACAGCCTGTTGTTCTCTGCTCAGTGCCATTTTCACTTGGTTCGCTCTCCTAAAAATCAAATAGGTGAATAAACAGTCTTCAGGGCAGGCTGTGATTCATAAAGGAAATAAGCAGTGCACAGAAAATTCAATGGATGGGTTAAAAATAGGAGGTGCATCTCTCTGACTGTTTTCCTACCCATGCAATGAAGGACATAAATTGGTGTTGGTGGCCAACCTACATCCTTATTTTGTCTTAGACGTATATGGTTGTACAAGAGTCACCAACAACAGCAGGATTTGCAGGTCCTCCCGAGGGTCTGCAGCAGCAGCCACGATGCTTTGCCCACAGAGGCAGGGCTGGAGTGCAGGCAGCTGAACCAGAGCACCCAGGGCTTGCGCCACAGTCTCTGCAAGCTGATTGCTACCAACAGCGTTCTGTAGGACAAAGCGACTGTGCGTATTTTTCTGTCTTTTGCAAAGATGCACAAATGGCAGCTGCCTATTCCCAGAATCAGGTGTCACCCCGAGAGGGTAGGAGTGAATGCCTCTCTGGAGACCCTCTCTGCTTTCCGACCCAGTACAGGTGCCTTTTTCACACCCTTGTTCCCCCTTGGGCTGACAACACCTGCTCTACCACTGCCTGCTTCTCTTCTGGATCCCAGTCTTACTGAGATCTCCTTTGTGCCACATTAAAAAATATCTTTCATGTGTGTTGGGCACTGTACAGCTTTCTTGAAAGTGAACATCCTGCATTTAGATAACTGAGGTTATTTGTGCAGAAAATCAGTGCCAGTTTGTTATGTTCAGAGCCTTTTCCTGCTACGTTCATTAAAATCTCACTGTGGTGGATTTTGTC
Organism: Mystacornis crossleyi; assembly: GCA_013400655.1. Taxonomy (NCBI): domain Eukaryota; kingdom Metazoa; phylum Chordata; class Aves; order Passeriformes; family Timaliidae; genus Mystacornis; species Mystacornis crossleyi. Next base: position 8,874 of record VYZQ01006999.1, on the reverse strand, counting down.
AGTAAAATCTTTGAGAGGCTTTTTATACCAACAAATCACAGAAATCTTTTAAATATTAATATTAATATTATTGAGTTTCTTTTACTATCAATATACTCCTGAAGGCATTTTTAACCATAAAAAAAATCTTACCAATCCCATTTCTAAACTTATTATGAGCCATAGAATAGTAATAACTGAATTACAAGCAAGCAGTGCATTTCAAAGTCTGACTTACAAAATTGTCTTACCCGAAACTCTAGAAAACCAGTAATGTTGTGGTGAACCTTAAGCACAGCTCTAGAGAATGCAAATTGTGGTATTATAGACAGAAAATGTCTTAATAGGGACGCAGCTGTTACAGGACAGGGAAGAGTTTTCTTTGGCCTTTACTAAAGGCTCATCCTTTCCCCACTGTGTAAAACATCAAGAAGCACAGTGATGAGTAAAATCCATTCATATGGTTCAAAAATTGGACTTTATATTGCTGTTTTATCATATTTAGTATAGAATATGCTCCAGTGCTGACAGCAGTGCAAATGCAATTACAATGCATCTACATCTCCCATTGCTTGTTCTGCTGCTGCCCTTAATTAGGCACTTTCCCACTGGAGTCTGGCAATGTACAGTTTTTGACATGGTAAATGAAATAATAAAATCACAGAATAGTTTAAATCAGAAATGGGTCATCTAGTTCAACCTTCACTCAACATAAATCCAACAGAATCAGGCAATACTGGGACTTCCCCAATCAAGTTTTGCATTTCTACAGAGAAGGAATTTTTTTCTGTTTAATTGGGATTTTCATTGGGTCCATTGCTTCCTGTCCCATCGCCAGCTGTCCCTGAGATGATTCAGGCTGTTTCCTCTGTTGAGCCTCTTAAGGCTGAACAAACCCAGCTCTCAGCCTCCCCTTGCATGTGCAAGTCCATCCCCAACTCCAGTCCCCTGACTAATTTGGTAACCCTTTACCAGACTTACGTCACAAAGGCAGCATGCAGTGAGCTTGAGTGTGCTGTGAAGGAGGGAGATTAAACACTGTTGTGTAGGAGTGAGAATGGGAGGAAAGGTGGAGAACTTACTGTTTCCAGGTTTCATAAAAATAGGAAGAAACTCTGGAGACGGTACATCCAGACTAGGAGGAGTGCTGTGGCAATTGAGTGAAGTAACTTCTACTCTGCTCTGCAAGGACACCACTTATATCAACCCATGCCAATAACTACTTAATTTGTTAAAAGCAAAACAGAAGAGCTTGTGGAGTCTTCTTTGGCATCAGAGGGTGGCTCAGAAAGGTGAGGAGTTCTTCAGAGAAGACGACAAGTGTTCAGAGGGCAGGACGGAATGAGAGCTTTAAGGGATGTGCGCCCTGATTCACCAGTTTTGATGAAGTCTGAGAGGCTTGTGTACAGTCTTGGGGTGATGAATAAACCTGATTGCCCCAGGTGGGTAATAGAAGTGGCCGAGGGTGTGCAATGGACGGTGTGAGCTGTCAGCATGGACTGCTGGTTGACATAATCTAAAGTTGCTTTTGGCCTCTAAACTTCCCCTGTTCAGACAACACCAAAGGGATTACCAGCACCAGGATTAGAGCCACATGAGAGGGGAAATATCTCCCTGTCAAATTCAGTTTCCTTGAACCCAGCTACTGGGTTGTGACAGTGATGCTCAAGATTCAGTTGTCTCAAAGAGGAAAGGTTTCTCCCATGGCCTCAGGTCAACTGCAGGTTCAACCAGAGTCTTCAACTCCCCTTCAGTGCTCTTTGCTCTGCTTGCACAATTCACAGTGCTTCAGACTTTGTATTTTGCATTTCTAACCCATCTGCTTTGACGATGCTTTAAGGACAATACAGTCAAACCCTTACTGGTAGGTAAATTTTATTTTGCCAGCTGAGAGACTGCCTCTAGCATACATGACGTAAGTCATGCATAGACAAGGAGCCAGCCATGGCCTGTGGGTTTGGACTTTCAAACAGACCTAACACTAAGCTGCACTGTGAGTGGCCTGTGTTCCCTAGGTCTGTCACACACAGGTCGCCATCCTTTCTCTCCCTACTCGTCCTCCCTCCCAGGTTGTCTCAAGCAGCATGTCAAAAGCTTCCATTTTTCTCTGTAAGGCAGCTGTAGATAAACATATTCCTGATAGTTATCCCTGCAGGGTGTTTAGGTGGTTGAAAGTGCTCTGCAATTCTTTGAGCCTCTGCCTGCCAGCTCTCAGTCCCACTCACTCTGCTTGCAGCTGGTGCAGCAGAGAAGATGTCATCTTAATTCAATGTGGGTGTTGCCTCAAGCTTTCTGTGTAATGCTGGCCATTTACTCCTAAAATCAAACTCTACTGTCATTTTGCTTGCGTGATTGGTGAACAGGTCTCCATGAGATGCAGCTGTCCTGTAAGAAGTGTCCTCAGACAGTGTGGTAAAGCTCACACAGACTCTCCCAGGATAAGAGATGGGGTGATGTCACCATGAATATCCCTGTTGTTGGTTAGACTGACAATTACTCTCCCTTCNTATTTTTATTATTATTTTTTAATTTAAGTAGTGGTTGAATATCCCTGATAACTCCAGTATCCAAAACATTTTTGGGACAAGCCATGCTACCACTGTCCTCTATGGGCAGGACCACTGCTGGAGGAAGTGATGTCTTCCCAGTTTAGAAGCTCCATGACATTCTACAGAGAATGAAAGGGCAAAAAGAGATGCTCCAGTTGACTTGCTTTCAGTGCCTGCCAGTGCATGTAAGTGGCAGTGCAGGCCCTCTCTATTTGGTATATTCACAGTTTCACCAGAACTGCTCTTTCTGTGTGACTCAGGAAGAGTTATTTTAATTGAAACATGTTGGTGAGGTTTGAGGTGTAAAATCTGACAATCAAAATGGAAGGATTATTTCCTTTTCATTTACCTTGTGTGGGCTTCAAGACATCTGAAACATTAAGGGCGACATTTTGATTGCTGTCTGTTTTAAACAGGAAACTTGCAGGCTTGCATTTCAGTAAAAATGACCCAGTTGTGCATTTCTCCTTTCACAACCAGCAGAACCACAGCTGCTCTATGCCTGTGTGAAGCACATTCCTTCTTGTCTCTTAGTTTGTCGCCTAGCAGCTGGCTTGTGGGTGTGCGTATATTAAAAAAAAAAAAACCCTTAAATGTGAAAAAAAACAGATTGACTTTGTTAAAGGAAAAAATTCTATAGCAATTTTTCTTTCACTCCGAACTGTAACAGGTGTGTAGAGGTGAAAAAGGCCCATCCTTGCAATCACAGCAGGATGTTGGGATAGCTCCACGTTTTCCCTAGAAGAGCCTGTATGCATGCCAAGGCATTGTGTAGTCTACCAGCTTGTGAAAAATCAGTTGTGAAATCTCTGCCATGACATCGCTGCTGGTGAAAAAGGCAGCCCCCAGTTACAGTACAAAAGTGTATTAACTGGCAACTGAGATGTAGGTAGATTTTTGCCTCTTTGAATTCTTCTCAGCACTTACTAGATATAAGAAAATCTGTGCAGTAGTTTACATGGATCTTCCTGTAAAAGTTACATTGTTTTATTTTTCAGGCAGTTTCCAGTCTCCCCCAATTACACCAGCACTTTTACTGTGATACGTGTCCTGCTTAAGAGATGAGGGTTTTTCCTATTGGATTCATGTAATTTCATTTTGGCTTTAAATTTTTAAACAAGTGTAATAAATTGTGACAAAGTGCAGTGTTCACTCAACATCTGGATACTTTTGTACATTTCTTAACTCATTATGATAGTTAATACCAATTTACTATGTTTCTGAGATTTTTACAGGCCATCTGCATTACTATAATTTCTTCCCTGCACTTAAATGAGGAATTTTAAAATCCTTTTTCCCAGCTAGAGTTACAGGTGTTTGATATTATAAATGCTGGGATGACTTTGGCTCAGGAGGAGCTCCTGAAGCTGCCATGTGTTCCTGTGGTTGCTGTGTCCTGCACACTCCTCCCATGATCCCATCACAGTATCTCCCTCCCTACTCCCAGCAGTGGGGCATCTCTAGCTGGCAGCTGTGCTGGGCTGTGCCAAATGCTGCTGGGATTTTGTTCAGACTTAGACACTTGAATTTTCTCTGTTTGTGCTCTTAGATCTGTGCGTGAAGACAGCACTCTGAATGCAGAAAGGTCACTGCTATTTGCAATTCCCTCTGAAGCTAATTATTATGTCTGTTTTCATAGAATCATAGAATTGTTTAGGTTGGAAAAGACCTTTAAGATTATCAAGTCTAAGCATTAGCCCAGCGCTGCCAAGTCCACCACTAAACCATGTGCCTCAGTGCCACATCTACACATATTTTAAATATCTCCAGGGATGCTGGCTGCCCCACTTCCCTAGGCAGCCTGCCTCCAATGCATGAACATCCTTTTGGTGAAGAAATTTTCCCCACTATCCAATCTAAACCTGCCCTGGTGCAACTTGAGGCCATTTCCTCTTGTCCAGTCACTTGTTACCTGGGAGAAGAGGCTGATCCCCATCTCATTACAATCTCCTTTCAGAAAGCTGTAGAGAGTGACAAGGTCTCTCTTAAGCTAAATGACCCCAGCTCCCTCAGTTGCTCCTCATCAGACTTGTGCTCTGTGAGAACACTGAGAGAAATGGTGTCAAAAGCTTTACTAAAGTCCAGGCAGAAAACATCCACAGCCTTTCCCTCATCCACTGAGTCAACATGTCACAGAATGAGATGAAGTTGGTCAAGCAGGGTATGACTTTCACAAATCTATGCTGGCTGCACCTGACTCCCTGGTTGTCCTGTACATGCTGTGTGATGGCACTCAAGGTTATCAGCCCCGTGACTTTCCCCAGCACCACAGTCAGGTTGACAAGCCTATAGTCCCCCAAATCCTCATTCTGATCCTTCCTGTAGAGGGGTGTCACCCAGGCTAACCTCCAGTCTACTGGGACCTCCCTGGTAAATCGGGACTGCTGGTAAATGATGGAAAGTGTCTCGCTGAGCTCTTCTGGCAGCTCCTTCAGTACTCTTGTGTAGATCTTATCTTCTGTACTCTTGTAGTACCTCATTGCAGTGTTTTGCAATCTTGGATAAAACCATAAGATATAGATATAATAGTTTTTTGTACCAGCCAAAGCCCTGAACCTATGTTTTAAGCCATTTGGTTGGAGTGGGAACACCTCTTGTTCACAGGTATTGACTTCTTTCAGGAGTAGTGCTTAGCAAACAACCAAGTCTCTGAGCCTTTACTGTCAAGTAGCTTAAGATACAGATCCAGTACGGTTCTGCATAAAGGTCCAGACAGTGGCTAAATCATGACAGAAGCAGATACGATAAATTCCTTCAAAACCTCATGAGGACTCTCCTTTCCCAGAAAACACAGTAAGGCCACTTTGTCTTCATTTTGCTGTCTGTTTTGACTGCTGTGTATCTATGGTAAAATCTAAATTACGGCTATTAAACTCATAATTAAAAATTAATTGCAAGGAAATAAAGTAAAAATCCAAGTACTCCAGAAAAGGATGGCTCCCATTTCAAAGGCTAGGCACATACACTCATTTCCCAGAAGATATGCTCCAGTCAGACAAAGTGGACAAAGTGAACAAGGGCAAAATTTACCTCAGAGACACTGCTGTCCTGAAACAGAAGACTAATGTTGGGTCTGTGAACTGTCCCATAACAGAGCACCTCTCCTCACTGGCATGTGGCTGTGATCCTGAGACCAACTTTCCCAAGGAAGAACTACTCTTTGTGAATAACTCTCTTAATGTCAGCTGGACTCTTGCTTCCCCCCACCTGGTGTTTAGTAAGAGCTGTGTAGAACATGTGCAGAGCTGTTGGATGACTACATATTCCTTAGTTTAAACCTGTTCCTTATTTTTTCAAGTGTCCCTGAGGGTGATTACTTCTCTCTTTTACTATGAGTCATCACTTCATCTTTTGCGTAAGTAAAATGTGTGTTGACTCAACTCAACCTTTCACAGCCCTGATAATATATTGATTAATTCTTGTTTTCAGACTAGAGAGACCCATGGTCATAAGAAAAACAAGAGAAAAATTTCAAAAAAATTTTTCCCCATAAGCTGTCCTTAGACTTCATTGAATTTCACAGTAGTAGGAAGAGTCACAAACATGGTTTTGTGTTTCTGGTTTGACTATTAAACATATATTCATGTTATATAGATCACGAATAGCTAAAAGGATATTGCACTCAGAACAAAAGTACTTATGGGAGTGTTTTTTTGCAGCTAGCGAATACTTGCTGCACATGAGCATTATATATTTTATTGCAAGATGGATTAGAAGTACAGAAAATGGTTTTCAAAGTAAAATATTATCTTTCTCTGAATTTGCCTGATTGTTCCCAGGTAGACCCCTCACCAGTGCCCTGTGGAGATGTTAATGCAAATTTAGCAACTTTGAAAAAGAAGAATAATGAACTGTCATGAGCTGGTTTGTACTGGTAGGAGAAGCACTTTCAGCATTAAAGATATTGCAGGGGAAAATCTTCTGAGCCCTGTGGTAGAAATGCACTGAAAGCACTTTTCCCTTGGAGCTTACCATACTGGCCAGGACTGAGCTGCAGTTCTGGGAACTTCTGAGGGGAAGAAACTCACAAATAAGCTGAATGTGAGGGACTCCCTGTGACTTTGCTGGAAGTCTGCAGTGTGAAGATTGAATAGCCTGCTCAAAAAAAGATGAAGATTTGGGAGCAGTCGAGAGAAGTAGTGCAAGCTGTTCCTCTGGAGGGAATTCTGAGTTATGTTTGCTGAAGGCTGTTCCATCTTCCCAACAATCCTGTTTAAAATAAAGTTGTACATACTTGATCTCAAACATTGTGATTTATGTGATATATACACAAAGAATGCATCCTAAATTTCTCTGACTATATATGGATATATATTCTACTGCATGTGAAACACAGAATACATTGGGATGAATTTACAGGAGAGCTAAATTCTACCTGAAAGAATTACAGATAGAATTACAGAAAGAGTACTATCTGAGTACCCTAACTTTTGTTAGCTGAAGAAGATCCTTCACATATACCACCAGGGAGTAAACAATAGCAGTGTGGCATGTAACACTTGGGGCTTGTTCACTCAACCTGCAGCAGGATAGAGCTGTCAAAGTGATCATCATCTAACTTTGCATCCAAATATTGTTCTTGTATGTTTGATTCTTTGAATTATGCACTTGCATGGTCTGTGACTGTGGGCTGTGATTAAATCCTATCAATAAGGAAAGATACCCCCTTGCATCTAAAAGCATGATTTGCAATTTATGATATAAATGATAATATGATTTTTCATTAATCAGTAAAGACAGGGGGACTGTCAGATAAAAACCAGCTTGTAAACACTACCCTGGGGTTCATGAGAGAAGACTTTGGTCTCTTCAAGGATCTCCTTCGTACAGTGCCATGGGATAGAGCCCTGGAGGAGAGAGGGCCCAAGAGAGCTGGATGGTTTGCAAGGATTGTTTCTTCCAGGCTTCAGCACAATGCATCCCTACAAAGAGGTAGCTTACAGAGTGTGAAAGCAGGGGAAGGTAACCTGGGAGGAATACAGAGAAATTGTCTAAACAGCCAGGGATCTGGTTAGCAAAGCTAGAGCACTGGCAGAAATAAATCTGAATGAGGATAAGGATAATGTACATCAGCAATAAAAGAAAGACTATTGAAACTGTGGGTCCTCTCAGAAAGGATATGGGAGACCTAGTTACCCCGGACATGGAAAAGGTTGAGTAACTCATGACTTTATTGCCTCCCCAGTGAGTGTTCCAGACACAGCATCCAAGCTGCAGAAGGTGATAGCAGCAGGGATTGTGAGAATGAAGAACTGCTTGTTGTAGGAGAAGACCAGAGATGGGCTTGTGCAAACTTCATGAATTTCAACAAAGCCAAGTGCACAAGGTCCTGCACCTGGGTCAGGGCAATTCCAAGCACAAGTATAGGCTGGGCAGAGAACAGATCAAGGTTAGCCCTGGGAAGAAAGACTTGGAGGTGTTTGTGAATGAAAACCTGGACATGGATTGGCAGTGTGTGCTAGCCACCCAGAAAGCCAACTGTTTGCTGGGCTCCATCAAAAGCAGTGTGGCCAGCAGATTGAGAGAGGTGATTCTCCCCTTCTACTCCGCTCTTGTGAGACTTCTCCTGGAGTGCTGCATCTAGATTTGTGTCCTCCAGCAAAAGAAGGCACTGACCTGTTGGAATGAGTCCAGAGGAGGGGCACTGCATTGGTCACACGACTGAAGCACCTCTCCTATGGAGATAGACTGAGAGTGTCTGAACTGTTCAAACTGGAGAAGAGAAAGCTTCAGGGACACCTTATAGAAGCCTTCCAAAAGGCTGGAGAGGGACTTTTCACAAGGGCATATAGTAATAGGACAAAGCGGAATGGCCTTGAGCCAAAGGAGGATATATGTAGACTAGATATAAGGAAGATATTCTTTCCTATAAGGATGGTGAGGCACTGGAACAGGTTGCCCAGAGAGGCTGTGGACCCCTCATCCCTGGAGCTGTTCAAGTCCATGCTGGATGGGGCTCTGACTAAACTGGTTTAATGAGGTTCCCTGCCAGTGGCAGCAGGGTTGGCACTAGATGATCTTTAAGGTCCCTTCCAACCCAAACCATTCTATGATTCTATAAATACAGATTATAAAAATAATTTTACTTTTAAGAATGAAACTCTTGAAATGTATTTGGGTTTATATTTATATTTTGCTTCTAGAAAGAACATCATGACTGGTGCAGAAGCAAGAGAACTGCATTGCAGAATACCAGATATCTCTGGATACCTGTAGGTCTTTAAATAGCTATCACTTGGTCATGACAGAAAATTAAAAAGTACTGTTTTTTTAGATTCATCCACTGTTAAAATAACACAGTGCTGCGGTGGCCCAGCCCATCAGTGGGCTGTGGCAATCAAATGCC
>VYZQ01006995.1:53930-91615 GCA_013400655.1 Mystacornis crossleyi | reverse complement strand
TTTTCTTTTGTTTGTTTCTTTTTCCATTTCTCAGGGAGAATATTTTGGAAAACAAATTTGCCCTAAGCTAATGAGGCTCAGGTGTTTGATGGCAGGGACATAGGAGCTCCTCACCACTGAGGCTTTCCCTGTTTCCTGTAACAATTACTTGGATTATAGTCACTGTACTTTTTCCAAGCTAATAAATATTATTCTCTTAAACTGCAGTATCTGCTAATTGCTGCATGGCCGTTGAATTGCATAAGCTTTTAAAATCCTCTATCACACTGAGGAAAGGCTGTGCTTGTGAAGCCATAATTAACAGTGCATGGTAAAAGCAAAATGAGATGAAATTTGGCCATTATAAACCTGACTCTCAGGGGAGGTTCACCCCATTCCAGGAACTTTTGGGGACTGCACAGGGTACACCAGTGATCTGAGGCAGGGGAAGTCAAACCGTTCTACATGGTTTGGATCCTCTGCTCACTTATGAAAGAAATCAAGCCGCCTGTATAAATCCTGGCTTGAAATAAAGTCACGGAACTGTTTTCTAACCATATACATCTAAGCACATAGACACAGTAGATGCTGACCATCAACACTTATGCTCAAAAGAACATTAAATTCAGACTTTAAAATACCACACAAAAACCTGTGTGCATAGAAACTGTCCAGAAAGTTATGAATTACAGAACCACAATAGCAGCAGTGCAAATGCAACCATGCAACAATGTGCTTTTATGCTTCTAATACTGTATTTTTCTCTGTTTGGACAAGTGAATGATTATTATTTTGGTTGGCAGTATGGTGCACTTCCATGATTCGGAGAAAATAACCTCCCTAAATACATAGCAATGAGTGTTAAATTCAGCTGGCCCAGAAAAAAATGGCATCTGCTTCAGCTCTGGTACTTGGCTTACAAGGTGTTTCCCACTCTTCATGTCAAACATAGAATTCTATTTTCACATTTTATTTTTACCAATGCCAGTATCAAAACAATTAAAATATCCTTTAAAATACGACATGGGAAATGTCAAGATGATTCCTTTTATTATTTACAGAAGTTGTGCAGACCTAGTGCAAAGAACTAGGCTCAGTTAGATTCCTAAGTACTTGGAATTGCCTAACAAATCTCTCCATGTATGTCATCTTTATTTGCTCTGATTCAGCCATGGAATCAAACTTCCCATCTCCCCCAAAGAAATTAATGAAAAAGAAAATTTCCAGTTAACTGTAGAGAACTTTATAGGAACTGTATGAACCCCTCAGATGTCAAAAGGGAAAGCAATTCATCAGAATGATGGTTTCTCCAGTGAACTAAAACTTCTGTGTTGCAGCTTGACTTGATAGAGCATGTTGGCAAGACACAAGGAGCAAGCCTGAACCTGGCCCTAGATGAAAATTAGACATGGCATAGAACAGCAAGACAAGTTAATGAAAGAGTTTGTGGACATTACTTGTGGGGAGGGGATGAACTTGCCTCAACTTCCATAATGCCTGAGAATTCGGATTTATTATTTTGTTTTGGTTTTTTTTTTATATTCCCCCTCCCTGCCTTTTGTTGAGGAAAAAGCTCTCTGGTGAATCTGCATACCTTTGAAAAGGAGGAGGGAGGGCTCTTTATGGCACTCTCTCTCTCTCATGCGATCAAACATAATTTCCTTCTCAATTTGCTGAGCCACTATCTCCAGTAATTGCAGTTGGACTGTCAAAACTGTTGGCATCTTGAAATAATGGAATACTACCTAGTATCAATCTCATTTCACGTTCCTGACAGAAAGCATGATTTCCCTTTGTCTGTCCCATTTGCAGTAACAAACTGCATGATTTCCATTTGCACTAATAATTTCAACACGCACAGTTGGCTGACCACAGCATTTCAGATCTATTCCTTTATTCTTACATTGATATAAATGTTATTTAATATCTGAAAAGCTACTTAAGGCCTCTAACACTTTTATTTGGCTTTTAAAATAAAAGACAAGAAAAGAATTTATTTCACTGGTCTGTATCAATATAGAAAAATAATGGCTGAAAGCTTAAGGAATCAAGTTTTATCTTGTGTTGGGTAAAACCCAAATGAGACAAAGCTGAGAATAACAAATTCTTTCATTCTACTCATAACTAGTATTGGTTCCAAATAGCCAAGAATTCTTTTCTGCATACTTGAGATGGAAATATCTTTTCAGTCTTTTCACATATGACCTCAGATATCCATTTTGGAGATATTTCCCTATTGCCCACACGCCAAAAACTTTTGGTCTTTCACATTTAAATCTCACAGTTTCAAAAAGGGAGGCTTCACATTTCAAATGAGGAGAAAATGTTAGGTCATATCAATCAAGGTAACATTTGAAGAGAATATTTTTTGAAGTGGATTATGACTGATTTATCCAAGAAGAAAATTCCAGAGAAGGGCTATAAATGTAAAGTCACCGTTAACTGTTTTCAGTGGAGCCTCTTTCCCTTGGTTTCTCTCCCTTCCAGCCCCTGGACTGCTTGGGGCCCATCTCAGCTTGATCCAGTCTGTAAACATCTTTAACTGGAGGCCCAAAACTGCACACAGCATCACAAATCTGAGTTTAAAAGTGCCAGATAAAGGGAAATGTTTGTATCTCATGATCTACTCCCTTTTAACTACATGATCCAGTCTCTTCTCTTCACCAGAGAACACTTTCTCCTTCCACTTAAAGAAATCCTTATATTGTTTTAAAATTTTGTCTTCAGATCAAAATATGTGTTACAAGCACTACTTTACGCTCCTATACTCATCATCTCCCTGAAGCTGATTTTTTTCCAGTGAACTGTTTTACTGCAGCTAATGGACTATGTCCTAAAGATGACCAACAAAGAGAATATTTTAAGCATGAATGGAATATTAGATGCCTTTTCATCTACGTGTTGTATACAATAAGAGAATTAATTAATTAAGAAAACATTTCCCTATTTCCAGTTTTATTAAAAAAAAAAACAATCAGAAATTCCTATCTAACACCAATCTCTATTTTGGTTAAGCAAATGTTGGTTTTAAATATATTAATGCATACAGTAAAACAGATAACCACACTGTCTGTAATTGGGAAAAAAAAGTCTTCAACAACCTATGAGACCCTTTTGCTAGCATTAAGACCATTTCCTCCTGAAAGGAGCCTGTTTCTACTACATCATGTTATTCCCCTTTGTTACAATAACTGTCACAGCAGTCTCCTAGGCCTGACTTCTGGAAGATTTACAGACAACCCCCCCTGACTCCTTACTGAGCTAAAAACGTTTGTGTGATCAAAACCACCTAATCAGGTTGCTACTCTGACTCAGATGACCCTGCCTGCTCTTCTTAGAAATGCCATGGCTGCCGCAGTGTGTTACACAGACAGAGCTGAGAAAAATTCAGACCCTGCTGCACTCTTTGAATAATCATACAGTGGCTCATGGACTGGAGTTCAACCTGAGAGACCGTGCCAGTGCACAATTCCCACCAGTGGTAAAAGAAGTTGGGGGCATCCCCTCACTGGAAAGTACTGGGAGTATGAGGATACCCTGCTACTCTCCATTTAATGACTGTTAATATGAATAGTTATCACACCAGTTTTATTCCTTCTCCGAGTACAAAATACTGCTAAAGAGTGATTGCCAAGCAGTATTTTTCATTACCTCCAATGAACAAAATTATGCTTCTCCAAATGCCAAGCTTCAGAGAATTTCATGACACTTCGTATTTCCCCCTTTTTCTGTTTGGCCAGCACACCTCTGCAGTATGTGATCCACCACCTCCACTGAACACTATTTTCCTTCTTTCACATCATGATGGCTGAATCCCAGAAACAGCACAGAACAGCACATCTTGGGAGGAAAGCCATGGGATATTTGGGCATATTGAGCTGTCCCTGAAGAGACACTGAACTAGTTCAGCGTCTTCCTCAGAAGAGGAAACGCTTTTGCCTCCCCTTGTATGCTGTGTGCTGCAGCTGCCCGCTATCTCAGTAGCCCTCAGCTGGACGCCTCCAGTGGGTCAGTGCCTGCCTTGTCCCCAAAGCTACACATGAGATGTGCTCCCTGAGGGTCTGGCAGAGGGCAGGACCCCTGCCCTGGACCCACTGGCTGCACCCTTGCTAACCCAGCCTGACGTGTCCTTGGCATTACTGGCGTCTCTCTGACTCGGTTTCAGCGCTGTTACAATGCAATGTGATAAAACAGTCCAAGCTCCTCTGCCAGGACATGTCCGGTTTGGCCTGAGCTTACCCAGCTTTTAAGAACCCAGTTTTTGAGGGGGTCCTGTGGGTCTGGCAATGCTTTATCATTTCCCAGGTCAGACTCTCATATTAAGTATAGTGGCAGAACATTTTTAATTTCTTTTTTGTTTCCCCTATGTACACATAGTGCTTACACTGTCTGTCCCAAGCACCAAGATGAAATTATAGCAGACACCCCAAACCAAATACTGAAGATCTGCATATCAGATCTTCCCATCTCTATTACAGACACAGGGACCTCAGGGAAAATATTTTATTTCTCTGTGTTCAGCTCTCCATCTGTAGGATTAATATTACAGTATCTTCATATTTCTTAATTTTTGTCTCACGTATTTAAATTACAAAGTTCAGTCTTGAAATTATTTCTAATCTGTGACTTTACAAGTCACATGAAATGTGAGAATTAGAACAATACTTACTCGAGGCAAACAATGCAAAGAAGGGAATTAGCCCTATACTGACATTTATTAAGTTTTACACTGTGCTGGCTCTGGGTTTGATTAGGCAGCATACTTGCTTATGTTCCTTTTGATGAATCTTTGCTGAAGCAAATGTACATTTTTTCCCTACGTATTCCACTGCCATGTGTGCAATTTTGGTGGAATGTCCTTTCTCAGAAAGAACAAATTCACCTCCATTCATCTACAATTCATCGATGTCGAGAATTCGACATGGGAAATTTCCATAAGTGCAAAATGAATCTGTTTGACCTCAAAGTCCCTTGGCACAATAAGTTTTGAGTCTGAAGATATAGAATTAAGAGATAACTGGGAAAGCAAATCTCACTTCATTTCACTTCCTGACATGTTAAAATACAGACAGATATTTTGAATATGGTTTTGTGATAATTGTTCATATATACATCTATACATACACATACTATATTTGCAAGTGAATCTTTGGTGGGGACACAATTTTCATTTTGATGACTAATCTCACAAGGAATCTTGAAAGATATCTTCTGACAAAAAATTGAAAGTCCAAAACAGACATCTAACAATAACATGAGATAAGAAACTTTGGTCATATTTCACCACAGTCATCCCAAATCATGGCCTTGTAAGTGAATCAGGGAATAAGACTGACCTACCTGCTGCATCAGCTGTGTGTTGGACCAAGGTCAGAAGCGTTTGGAGTCTGGCAGCCCCAGGGTAAATGTCCATGTGATTTGGACAGTTCACCTGATCTTTGTCTTTCTTAGTTCCCTCACCTGAAAAGGAAACGTGAAAAGGCTTCCTCAGCGAGAGTAGTTAAGTAATACAGTTCAGCAAGACATTACATGAGCAACAGATGCACAAACCCAGCAAATGAAGGTGCTGATGATCCTAATAATTTAGGAGAAATAATAACAAAATACATGATCTAACAATCTACAGAACTAGCTTTCAAAATGCTTGCTATTGACTGTAAATTCAGTAATTATCTTAGCAGTTATGATACTACACAGAACAAGATCTTTACCTCTTAAAATCAACATAATTTGCCTTCTTTTTTTCACATGCAAAAGATTTTGCCCTTACAGCAATGGAAGGGAGCCTCTGGAGTGAGCACTGAGTATCCAGCAGTGCATCCACTGCTCTTGGACTCTCCCAACTTGAGTGTTTGAGCACAACACCCTATGTCACAAATACCATTTTAGTTATGCCTATATTAAATAAAATTTAATTACATCTGCAAGCATGAAACCATGGAAAATGATAAATAACCCTGGCTTTATGATTGAGTGAAAATGAACATGAAAATCTGTATCAAAGAGCTTTGTGTGCTCCTGGCCAAGAAAGCTTATGTGCCTGCTTGCCAGGTGCTGCACAGGGAAGTCCATGGACTGAGAGCCAAACACCTAATGAGACAATTATGCCCTCACAGGGTCTTTGCTTTTAATCTCATTCAATGAGAGGTGGGGACGCAGTTTGTGCTGTAACAGAGTGGAATGTTCTCTCCTGCTTTCCCTTCTTTCTTGCATGACAGCACCATCTGTTTATAAATACATCACTGGAATGACAGTGCTCTGATGATGTACTAATATAATACATCATCAAAGTGCCATCAGTGATGATCTAATGATGTATTAGAAAGCTGTTTATCAAAACCCTGTTGCTCTGATGATGTATAGGTGCAATACATCACTGGAATGTCTTGCACCGGTGGCACTGCACTGATACAGACCTTGTGGGGAAAAATGGGTCCTGCAAGGATTCAGCAGGAGAATGAAATGCAGACAGGTAAGAAAGGACAATGGAGGAAATGCAGAGTCAAATGTGTAAATGAATTATATTCAGGAAGATTCAAAGGTGAGGGGAAAGAGACGCAGGTTTTGGACAACTGAGTTTCTAATGAAATTGGATTCATCAGCTGGAGAGACAAATTTGGTCACATTATAAGGAGAACAGGATGAAAAAGAACACCAAAAAAGATCCAGATTATAAATAATCTGTTTCACAGCTCAAATCCTGATTCTCTTTTCTCTAATTCATTTCTCCAAGTAGGCTCAGAAAATAAACAGCTGGATTTAGGGTATGAGGTAGAATAAGGATAATTGACCCAGAAAGTCCCATGTGCCTCACGAAGCTAGTTTTAGGACACTTAAAAGACTGTTCATAGGTGAATTTTGTGGTTGTTGTTTGGCTGTTTTTTGGGGTTGTTTTTGGTTTTTTTCTTTTCTTTCCTCCATCTGATTCTGCATTTCCAACTGCATCCTTCTAGTGCAGCACCTTGCATTTGTGTCTAAAACAATGTTAATAAGACACAAACCAATAAAACAGAGGAGCTGAAGATGACACCAGCAAAGTGCCAGTCAAAGCTCACTGCCCTTCTCTCCAGTTTATTGCTGAGCATGAGCTTAAATGAATCACAGAATACATGGTTTATGATTTTATTAATCAATGCAAAACTATTTTCCCTAGCCCCTACCTCTCCTTTAAATCAGTAAATGGATTCTGCTTCATTTTTTAATGGGCCTCTTTAAAAAAGTGACCCAAATCAGAAATAACTCTTTAATGCTGAGAAGAAAGAAGACTGAGGCATGGGATGCAATGGCTGCTCCAGCTGAGAAGTTCTAAGACCTTTGCACTTAAACGATGTAAAATTTCTTGGGGTTGTTTTGTTGTTTGGGTTGGTTTTTTTCCAAAGGATATTTTTCTTGCAGACAGGCAGGAGGCAGCTGGGTTTGTTTGCTGGTACAAAGAGGGTCTCATAAATTTTCAACAGCCATCATAGTAACAAGCTCATTTAATTTTTTTCTAACCTCTTCATTATGCATTTCAGAGGTTCTTCACAGGCTCACAAAGCATTTTTCACCCAGTGGAGGAAAAATTTCTTTAAGTGACCACCAATGGAAGAAATTACCAAGAGAGGGTAACTCAACATCCCCTTTTGTGAAGTCCAGGCCACCTCTCATCAATGTTTCATGCAAGGCTTGGAGGTGCAGGAGACAGTCAGGCTCCTTCCACAGAAGGGCCATGGGCCATTTCTGTGCTGAGGTGCTACAAAACTAAAGGCCAACTTCAATTTGTATGTACACAAACCTCAGAGGGTCACATTTTCAGTATGATCCTAGGAGAAGAAGATATATGTTAAAAATTAAGAACCCTAAAAAGGTCTAAATTTGGAACACGATTAACTACCTTATTGTCTCTGCTTTTTAGTATTCTCATACTTATAAGCCTTTGAGGAACATGTCAAAGGTACAAAGCTGTCAGAAATCAGTTTGGTAAGTTTACCAACTCAGAAAAACCAACATTTTTCCATATTAAACAAAAGCCAAGAAAATTTTTCAACAGATCTTGTCATTCTCTGTTCATGAACTCTCTTGCAAAAGAGCCTTTCCTGGCTTTGTCACTCAAAATTACCTTTTCTTTCTCCAAACCAAATTCTTCTCTCTCCATGGACTGCTTAGTTTCAAAGTGCAAGTAAATGACATAATTCTCTCCGCAATGTATTTGAATAGACTGTGTCATTTAGCATGTGTATATTTGAAGTTCTTTGTATGACAGCAAAGCATGGAGATCATGCAATCAGGAAAAGAAGGAACAGAACTGCCAACTCTTATGTAGCCAACACACATTTTTACAACCAAGTGCACAATGCTAACTTACTCGCAGATCACTATCAGGAAAGAGTTATTGTTTCAGGCTCAAGTTTCCCAGAGTGCTGCAGGCACTTAAGAGAACCTGATTTTAGGAGGCAACGTCAGTTCTCTTCCACAACTTGGAACCTGAGAATTTGGACATCAAAACCAGAATAGTAAATATGTAAACTCAGGCCTTGATGCTCAGAGAAAGAGAACAGAAATACACTGTGAGCTTTGGAAAACCGAAATGTAAGCATACACCCTTAAATGTAAAAATCAAGTCATTGAAATCCTTACCACATGTTTCATCAAGCCTATTTCCAATAGCTACATGTATCAGTGACAGAACAACCCTTAGTGTTCAAGAGCCTAGAGAAATTAATACCTTCTATTAGTTCAGCTGATTTAAGGGGGAAAAAAAACCCTAAAAAAAACCCTAAAAAAACAACTTGGAAGTTCTGAGCTTCCCCATGAAATTTATCAGGTAGTTGCAATTTCAGATGTGAATTTTCCCATTCTCCAGGCTGTACTATTGCACAGACTGACCCAGCCACAAAAGTTATTTGGAGAGGCCTGGACTACTGGAGTTGGATGGTAGAAAGAGGGTTTGGTTTTCATGCCTGATGCCCATGAAAAATTTTCCCAAGACAGACAGGAGCATTTGTTTCAGTTTCACTTACAGGTGCCAGTTCGAGACTTTGGGGCTGTCACAATTCATAAGAATACTCTCACTCCTGTGGTTGCTGACCCTAAAGAAGTCTTTAAATGTCATGAAAGCAAAAATTGTACAGAACTGTTGTGTCTCTATTCTAAGGGCAGGAAAAGAACAATTACCTGGATGGAATGATTTGTGTGATCTCTTGGAGGCCACTGAGAAGCTCTGAGCTAAACTGGAAGACAGAGAGCTAAGCTAGGTGCAATAACAATCTTGTTAGGACTCACACTTTTCTCACAATGATTTTCACCTGAGGCCACTGCAAAGATGAAGAGCAGGATCACCTTTCAGGGAGGAAGTAGGTGTTTCTTGATTTAACTTCTTGGTTCTTTGACAGAATGTTTGATTTAAGAGATGTTTTGAAGACACGGATTCCAGCAACACAGAGTTGAAGGTTGGAGGGGAACTCTTAAAGAGTTATGGCAACTTGCCCAGAGAAAATATCAGTCACCCAGAGATGTCATACTGCCTTTTCCTGTCAGTGTCACCTGCTGTAACAGGATCCTGTACATTATCTTTCAAGTGCTGAAACTGTAGTATTAACAGTAAGTATCTGAGGAAAGAGGTACGGAGACATTCATTGAGCCTGGACCTTAAGAATTTTCTTCGACCATGCTGTGTCTAAACTGAAATTCTGATAATTATGCAGCCTAAAGGTTTCAATACAACAACTATGAAGAGAATTGTGTGAATTTTCTGTTTTACTGCTCCTCCTGAATAGACACAGGATGAGCAAGGCCACAGAGACTTTTGACACCAGACCCATGCCACTATGCCCTTAAAGCCCTGAGGAACTCAGTACCACAGTACCCAGTTTGCAGGGAGGCCCTGAGGCCGGGCTGTTGGGATGAGATGGTTTGGGAAGCTCAGTACCACAGTACCCAGTTTGCAGGGAGGCCCTGAGGCCGGGCTGTTGGGATGAGATGGTTTGGGAAGCTCAGTACCACAGTACCCAGTTTGCAGGGAGGCCCTGAGGCCGGGCTGTTGGGATGAGATGGTTTGGGAAGCTCAGTACCACAGTACCCAGTTTGCAGGGAGGCCCTGAGGCCGGGCTGTTGGGATGAGATGGTTTGGGAAGCAGCCCTGGCAGGGAGATGAGCAGACTGCAAACTGGGCCAAACTGCCAGTGCTGCACAGCAACGCACACTGTCAGCATCAACCAGGATTTTTGCAAGGGCAGCAATGCACTGATGGGCTAATTACAAGTCAACATCTGCCTAATACTGTAAAATTGAAATTCTGATAGTTCTAAAGCAGCCAGAATGCTTGGAAAAGTTGGGACAGTTATACGGCAAACTATGGGATTTCTGGAATACCAGCAAGTGCCAGCATTAACAAAGCCACGAGACAAACAACGCTCCAGCAGCTTGAGCTGCCCGACCATTGAACTAAACTGTGCTGAGAGTGCCTGACTTTTTGTCATTAATTACCAAGAGAGCAGAATTTAAGGAAGGACTGAGGCTTTAGTCAAATAAATCAGTTAAATAGCCAAGCAGAAGGCAACACTTGTAGAACAGCTTTGTAAGGGCTTTTTTTTTCCCCTTTTAGAAAAATCCAGAGGCATACGACAACTTCACATACAACAGAATCAATGATTTACCACCTCATTTCATTTTTAATTTAATGGTTCTGTTCATTCATAAAATAGAAATACTACAAGGTGAAACATGGACTGAAATTTAAACACCTCATTAGAGTTACATATTATTTTGTCTACCAAATATATTGCTTTGTCAATGAAACATGCTGGTTTATGCGAGATCTCTACCAGGCTGTTACTTTACAGTTATTTGTTTGGGTTTGTTATTACTCTGCAGTCCCCTGATCTACATGTATATAATTTGGTTTATGTGTAGCACACTCAATGATATTATAATGATTTGTAAGGTATTTGTATTGATTTCACTTTACAAAAAAGTCAAAATGCAATTAATCATAACAAAAAGAAACCTAATGCAATCTTTAGTGTTTCCTCCATAGAAAAACTTATTGAAAAGAGATAGGATCCAGAAAAACATTTCAGTTTTCACATTTCAGTTTGGCTTGAAAAAATTTGATTGCTGAAAATATTTGATCAATACTTGTCACTTCTGATTTGTCATTTCATAATAGCTGCAGATAAAATTCATTGTAACACAGAACTGAAGACTACCAAGATAATTAAGTGGATGTATCTAATCCATAAAAGTTCTCTAAACAAAATGAATTCTGGGGTTTCTAACCCTTTGAAGATAGAAATTACAGTATTAAAACAAATCTGAATCTAATGAATGCAGAAAGCAGTTTGACTTCTATGAAATTGCTCTTCTTTTGTACGAACTACTTTTCCTTCAAAACTTTTCAGCAACTTCCCACTTAAGCCAAATGCCTGACTGAACATGAAAGACCATGGCAAACTGGAATTTTACATACAGGAAAGAACCCTGATGAACTGTGTCAATAAGCCTCCATTTAATAATAAACAAGACCTCTAATAACTCTGATAAATAATCACCTGGTTGACATAGCTCTGTGCACTGGCCAGTTATTACAGTGGTGGGGCAGATGCAAGCACTGAAGACAGAGCAGGAAGTCAAACAATTCAACAAAAAATCAGAAAGAAAAATGGTAAAAATCAACACCAGTCATACACATTGCCCTCCTATTTAAGAAATCAGTGCTCAGGAATTCACATTTGGCATCAACGTGTCTCTTCCAAATTCCCCCTGCCTCGTCTGCCTGAGTGGGTTTTTCCTCAGATAACAGGAGCTGTTATAGACAGTTTCTTGTTCTTTTGGGCTTCATTTGCTAGGGGTGCAGAGGAACAAATGTGTCACCAGAGTAACATGCTGGGAGGGAGTACAATGCACACAAGGCAAGGTGAAGCTTGAAGTAGCTTATGCTAGCAAGAGACGACAGATTAAATTTTAGTGAAAATAATATTGGTCAGTGTCCCAGCAAAACCAAAATCCATAAATGAAGGAACAGCAAGCAGAAACCGGGTCTTTTTCCAGGATTTATATTGCTACGATGCCAGCCAGAACCAAGTAAAATGAATTGATTGAAATAGCTGGTTATCAGCACACAGGAGTTTCAAGTTTTGCCAGGGAATAAACCAGACAACGTGTTTTGCACGTATGCCCTCCCTCCCGAAATTCCTGTGCTCTCCAGCTGCTCCCAGTGTTCTCCAAGCCCTTATCTGAAGGATCAGCAGCACCTCAGACCAGTTCAAGGGCTGTCTCTCCTATGCCAAGTCTATAAATGGGAGCCAGGGCAGGAGCTGCATTCCTCTGTCACTGTCCTTGCCCTGGCCTCCACCTCTAGGCTTGCCGTGTCCTCATGGAAAAGCCTTCAGGAACAGCAAGATCTTGAACCCACACCATCAGCAGAATCAGACAGTTGATACCTATTATAATGCCACCCCACTCTCTTCATAAAAGATACATGTAACTGAACAAGAACTGAGGGACATTTTCAAAAATTACATGTAAACTATCTTTCCAAAGCTCATTTTTACCTTCTTTTTGTGTTTAATGGAGAATTGCCAAGTTTTTCAACAGCTTTCTTTGGCTGCCAAGAAACTGAAATATCAGTAGTTGAAAACTATGTTTATAGTAAGAAATGTGCAATAACAAGGTCATGTTAAATTGGTTTTGCTAGGAGCATTTATTCTACTGAAAAATAATAAAGACAGTATTTGCAACTATAATAAAAGCAATAATAATAGTGACAAGTTCCACCTGTTCCACTTCTCATAAACTGGAGCTTGAGTAAGCCTGTCAGAATAAGATTGGATTCTATTTTGTGACTTTTTCAGGAAAGCAATACAATTAACAGGTGAATCAGTAAATGAGAGAGAATCAACTATTTTCTTTTTAATTGAAACCCAATGTAAACCAGTATTACTGGCATGCACTATGGAGCATCACTTTTTGGCACATAAAAATCATCATAAATCTAAAGTGCCCTACAACTTAATCCACGTATTTATGCAGAATGAGTAACCTTCACTGAAAATATATTTAACAGAAACCAATAGAAGTCTCTGACACAACAGTATATTTCACCTGTAAATCGATGTGCCTTCTATACTGTATCATTTAATAACATCAAACAATGAGATTTTTAAGCAAAACCAAATTTTACCCTTAAGTTGATCTGTTACAAGCAAACATTGATCTATCCAGAACACCATCAGGTATTAGCACGGACAGCACTGAGCATACATCAAAATCTGCTGTACAGAAGAAATTGAGCCCTGCACATGGTAGGTGCATGAGTCCTGATCACCCGAGGTACCTTCCTGCAGTCCTACATATTATTTTGGGATTCAGATGCCCTTTGGGTTATCCATCCCCTGAACATGTCCGGTAATTGACTTTCAATTCTGCTGGAAATGATACAACTACAAAAGTGCTGTAGCTAAACTCACCACACAAACCAAACCCAAATTTAAAAAATGTTCATTTCTCACAGCTAAAAGGCTTTAGTAATAGAGTCCCTTCCAAGGAGAATAATTGCAAGCAGAACATTTTCAAATGAGTAAATTGAGACAGGGGAAAGTGAATTAACCTTCCCAAGATCTCAGTGACTCCATGCCAGCTTTGTGCTTTCCCCAAACCATAAACGAAACCAGTTTTCATGAACTTCAGGGCAAGAACAACAACAACAAAATATTGTAAAAAATCTGTTTAAAACTCAGCCAAAAAAACTAACACAATATTTCAGGCACCCCACATGACAGTCATTCCAGAAAGGCCACGAAATACCAGGGAGGTTTGGACAAGTGGAAAGCACAAGGCAGGGCATGGAGAACTGGTGCATGGTTTTGGCCAAAAAGAAGATGCTCCACTCTCACCTAGAACATCCCACCACTATCTGCACTGTCCCAACCAGCAGCAGAACCCAAACAGCAGCATTTTCCATTCTGAATGTGGGCAAAGAGGCAAATCAGAGAGCACTGAGCCCATCAGTTTCCCTTTCCCAGCTGAGGTGACCAGACATGCATTTTTACACACAAATCTAGAGGGAAAGGAGTTCTGCAGCACTCCAGAGCACACACCAGCCCTGTGTCTCTGCATCCACACCGAAGTGGTCACTAGCCAGCAAGGGTAGGGAGCCATTTGATGCCTTTCTTTGATAGCTCTTCTTTAGGTCTGTGTAAATGCTACTCAGAGATAAAGAAATGCAGAGAGACTTAAATAACCTGTCCCTCTCCCCAAATTTTCAACATCAATATGAGACCTCTTCCTCCTCAGATTATCCCTAATATTTTCTAAACCAATTCTTAGACTTCACCCTATCATTCTTGATTTATGGTTTCAGAATTGTTAACCTAAGTAATGAAGCAGTGCAATAATAATAAAGAAGTTATTCTTGCCAGAGCAAACATCTAAGCCTAATTATTATATTAGTTTTTAGCAACATCAAAGTGATATTCTGATTTCTAGCAGCAATCTAGTGGGTGAGTGGTGGGGACAATTTATCATGGAAGAAGGAAAAATGGTACATGCTGTCACATCATGTATCATAGAAGTATCAAAATTGCTATGGAAACTGTGCACTTTTTATAGAGTAGGCACATAAAATTCACATAATATGTCAGAGAATAAGTTATTACTGTCCTGAGGCTGTAATAAGATCTACACCCTTATTAGTGAAAAGATTTGACAGATTTTGTTTATAATGAATACTTGTAGCCAATGAGTTTGAGTCAAAGTCACCCTATTTTGACCCATCCACTTGCTTTCAGGTTTCTATCTCCCTTAGATACAGGGAGAGTGCAGAGTAATGTAATTTCCAATGGTTATTGGATTCCATTATAGTCACTTGTGATATGACAGGGAAATCGTCCATATTCAAAATTATTAGAAGGAAATACCATCTTAGTCTTGGATTTTATTCTTGTATTATACAGACCTATTCTTAGCGTTTATCTGTGTTGTCTACAATTTGTTGTTGAAGAGACAGAGCAGATAATTTAGGATTCATTTGATAAGACTGCAAGCAGAAAAATATAGGTTTTAGCGCAAGATGGTTTAAAGCATTTCCTGTGAAGAACCTAAACACTGGAGCCCTTTGCCACCCTGATCTCTGTGTGACAGGTTTCTCATTGACTGACAGCATCTCTGATGGGCTAGGCTGGAGAAAAATGAGCTTGTTTAGGAGAGCAGAAGATACTACAATTAGGTTTTTGCAGTCCAGTGAAACAGTGACTGCTAAAAGAAAGGAAAGTGGAGAAAAATGGTTGCACGTTTAACACCCTGGGGTGCAAGGGTACATTTATCACCTTGTTTTATATGACACACGGGATGAATGTTGATGAAGATTGTCAGCATTAGTGTCAGGGAAAGCAATTCCACGAGTAAAAGAGTTTGTATTAAGAGACTCTCCACCAGGAGGAAATTTACATTATTACTTTAATAAATAAACAACCTACAAAATGGAGCAAAGCGGATAACTGCTGATAAAGATAATTTTTTTTTTTTTTTTTTTTAATATGTGGGCTGCTGCTTACTGGAGACAGTACTCTTGTGGTAAGCATGGAGCAACCAGACTGAAACCTTGGAAAATAATAAAGGTTTTTAAAAAGCCACTGAGCACACTACAGCAGCAATAAGAAGTATATGCACTCTATGCAAACACTGTTTACATTGCTTACATATTCTGTTGATGTGTAAATGTATATATTACACTTTTCTGCAGTAGTCCATTACCATTAAACCACACCTTATCATCCAACAAGAATTTTAATTCATATATAGCATCTTCAAATGGTATAGGAAACAGCTCCTGGAAACCTGAATTTTTGAAATCATTACTGAGTCCTACAAATAACCCATCACTGTCTATTAAAACAACAGAAACAAGCTACACTCAGCAGTTAAAAAAACCCCAAACAACAGAAAATCCAAAACAAACCAAAAAACCAAACCAAAAAAACCCAAACAAACAAAAGAGGATTATCTCATGCACTCCCGAATTTCTTCAGTAGAGAAACCACTTAAAACCAAGTTTTTTAATATATTCTAGGGTGAAGGTGGACCCACCCAACCCCAGCCATGCAGTTGTCAAGCCATGCTCTGTCTCACTCATCTCTGACCAGGGACCCCAGGGCCCTGTTTTCTGTGCCCCACAGACCCCACTTGTGCAAGAGTTCCTTCCCATTCCNGATCGGACCTCGTTTTTCACACTCCCCTCGATGTCGTGACGTGCTGCATCTTTCCCTGTTCCCTGCACCTCCTCCTCTGGCCATCCCCCTTGTAAGGCACGGGGAGGATCACGTGTTTAGGCTGAAAGAGCGTCCAGTGTGACAATAAAATGAAATTAAATGCTCAGAAGCTGTTTCTCCCAAAATTGCAGCAAGATCAGAAGGCCCCAGCTCTGCCTCAAGCCCAGCTGACACCTCCACCTTCCCATCCCAAAACATGCCCCATACTGTGGGTATTTCCGTGGGCTACTGCGAGACCAGGGAGAGGGGGCTGACCCCAGTGCTCACACGTGTGTCCACATCACTCATTTTCAGAACTTGGAGCTTCCCCCCAAACCTGCAAGGGACACACTTGAAGGGACAGCCACTGGGGAAGGTCAGTCTGCATTAAAGAGGAAGGACTGATTTGTTTTGACCGTGCAATCATTGAAACTTCCATCGGGTGAGGATACCACAAGGATTAAAGCAGCATTTTCATTTTGCAGCAAACTTTTGCCATTAAATTCTGAAAATTTATCCTATTTTCGACTAGCTGTGAAAAGAAAAACTTTTGAGACAAACTGCTTCACTGAAATTTCATTTTAAGGATTATAATTTTTATGGATGTCATACTTGCATGTATCTATACCCTCTATTAAATGCATAACATACACTTTTCAACATATTTAAGGATATTTAATGAGTTTAATAAACTTAAAGGGATGTTCTATCTGTTCACTCCATAAAGATTGTTTATTTCAGGAAATAAACCATTTTGAAATGAGTAAGATGACTTTTAGAGTTATGACTATCTCATTCAATTAGTTNGTGAAGTGGGATGTATTTCTGATTGCAAGGTCCTGGGTAGCATGAACTGCAAGTGGAAAATAATTCATCAGAATTATTACTTTCCAGTGATTTTTTTTCTGGGCCTCAGCACTGCTTCCGTCCTAGATCTGACCTGTGCCACTTGCTCATGGTAAGAAAGTCTAAATCCATGAGTGGTGAAGATCTAGGATAATGTTTAACTAGTCCTTTATACCTCTGTAATTACTGTCATTCCACGCAGTATATGCAATACTAAAGGAGAAAATACATTTTGAGGAATGATGGTGTAGGTGTACAACAGTTATTGCTAATGAGCCATAAACTTTAGTCTCCTGCTCTGTAAATTCACGCCAGTGTAAAGTAATTTGGCAAAATAAGTCGACAGTTACAGTTGGACAAATACTGTTGTATTTTAATATTTTCTGAGATTATTATCCTCTAGCCCATTTCATACAATTTATTTTTCCTCTATATTTTAAAACATCATCCAACTTCTAAAAAATACGCTGTGAGAGATGCAAGCAAGATCTGAACAGTACTGAACTCTCCCTGCTCATGTGCATGTTGCCTGGACTAAAGAAGAGAATTTATAAGACACTTTCACTCTACCCAGTTTTGCCTTGTCTCAATTTCAGAGGTATAAAGGACTAGTTAAACATTATCCTAGATCTTCACCACTCATGGATTTAGACTTTCTTACCATGAGCAAGTGGCACAGGTCAGATCTAGGACGGAAGCAGTGCTGAGGCCCAGAAAAAAAATCACTGGAAAGTAATAATTCTGATGAATTATTTTCCACTTGCAGTTCATGCTGCCCAGGACCTTGCAATCAGAAATACATCCCACTTCACAAGATAAAGTTTGTTGTATTTTCCTGACAGACCCTCTTAGGCAAGATGTGTGTCTGCCAGGTTGTGGATGTGGAATGTCATACTAAGAAGGAGAAAAAAAAATTCATTGCAAGTATCATCATTGGCATTCTACCCATAAAGCAGGTAAATAATAATAATCAATGTTCCTACTGCAGAATTTTGGAACTGTCTGGCATCTCCAGAACCTGGCACTGAACAGCCAGACTCAATATACTGATGAATGTTAATAGATATTGTTCTGTTATATACAGACCAGGATAAAATATTCATCATCTTAAAAAAAAAAATGAAAAATCAGGGTTCTGCCTGTCACTCAGGAAAAGCTTTGATCAGCAGTTTCTTTGTTTCAAGTTCAGGGAATCACTATTGACAGTTTAAAATTAGTAAAGAACAACAACCATCTTCTCCACACTGATATACAAATTCAAGCTAGATTTTTCCACTGTTACTGCTATATGTGTAGGATATCTGAGGCTCAAATCCAATAAAAGACAATTTTTAGTGGATCTTTCACCCTGTGCTACTGCAATGGCAGGAAACATGGCTAGCACTGTAAAGCCATAGCCAGTCACCCTGAAGTTTCCCACAGCTGGGTGGTTCCTCACCACAAACTATTTAGTCTCTCTTCAGACTGGGAAAAGGCAGAATAAAGGCCACTTTTCCAGCCTGTGAAATGCACTTTGCCTGCTCTCTAAACAAACAATGGCACAGTCCCCAGCAGGAATACTGCAGAACAGGGTAAGACAGGTAAACAAGGATTATCAAAAGTAAACAACTGATTTAGGACTCATCTCTTGTGTTCATGATGTAGGTCACATCCTACACCCAGGAGAGACACTCAGCTTCTGAGGATGGATACTTGGCTATCTTTGCTAATGAATCTATTTGTAAATGTGATAGTGAATATACAAAACACCTGTCACTTTTGAAAACCTCAGTCACAATGTGCAAGTTTATGTGACACCTTCACTTAACGGAATCCACTTGCTCTCCTGGCTTTTATAAGATTGTTCTGTTGGTATCAGAAGTTACCAAAAGAGCTGGGATAAGTCAGAGGCACTGTCAGTATCAAAAATTTAGATGGCTACAATTTTGTGGCTCCTCAGGCTTTCAAAATCTAAGACTTTGGGCCTTGTTTAAATTAGATGATTGACAGAGTAAAATTAAATTTCCATGCATTTAGAATTCATTTAAAAAAGAGAAGGTAGTCTGGAACATTTTTCCTTTATCATGGTTTAGATAGCCACTTCAATGGAACAATCTAGCTTTCTCCTGATGTTACAAAATTTCAAAACAATACCTTTTAAATATATATATATTACTGGCTTTAGGGCAATTGTTAAGTCATTCAGTAGCTTTATCTGGAAGGACAAAAGACCAAGCTACAGCTTCAGATATTCTGCCTAAGGGAAAAAGGACCTGGCTCTTCTTTGTTTTGTTCAAAATTAGGATGCCACTCAAGAAGGTACATATGGGAGGGGATGGAATGGGAAAAGGTAAGAGTGGTGTTTCTTAAATGGTTTTTAAGCTGCCCTGTTATCATAAAAAAACTTCAGCATCTCAGCCTTCAGAACAGAGCTGATAAAGCACATTTAATTTCATTTGTGATTATATGATTAGGAGCTGCTAAAGCTTCCTGTTCCTTTCGTCCTGTTCACGTGAAGCAGAGACTATTCAGCCTATTTTCATGTCTGGGAGGCCTGGGCTTTAGTCACCTTGTAGATAAAATTTCATTCCCTTTTTCTATCCAAACTACCTATTACTGCAGCGTTTAGTCTTGGCAACCCTATGCACATAGGATACAACTTTAGTGACTAATTTCTTTTACATAGTGCAGAGGTGCAGGATAAATGCTTTTAGTCAATTACCTATACAGACCTTGTCCAGGAGAAGCCAACTTATTCAGAGTTCACTCAGTTGCCATTAAAAGTTCAGTATCAAAGTTAGCATCCAAGATCACCATACACCAAGGAAGAGAAACAAGAGAAAAATCCGGTGAATTTTCATTCTGACTATTTTAATTACTTTAATTATCTCTTTTATTGCAGACCTAGCTTACAGAGAAGCAATAATGCAAACAGCACATTGCTCAGTTTTTCTTACTTTGCACATCAAAAATGCATATTCAACCTTACAAAATGCAGGAGCCACAGCACCAGTGTTGGTGCCTTGCAAATGACATTCCAACCACAGCAAGCATGCAGTAAACACACAGCCAGCAACTCACAGGCTACAAACTAGTCCAGATTATCATTCTGCACCAATGAATCTGCTTCCCTCATAATGTATTTTTTGGCTTGCCTGGAGTTTAACTTGAGTATGTTCCAGAGAAGTCTCCTTTAGACTATCTGTTCACTTTAAGTCTTATTTTCCTAGGAAGTGATTGTTGTGCTACAAGCTACACAAACAAATATATCTCAATTGTCACTTAACCTTAAAGAAAAACAAAACAAAACAACTCAATCACAGAAGAAGCAAACTACTCAACATTTTCTAGGTACTTATGTACCACATACACTCTTTCTTCAGGTCCTTCCATCCTTCCCTACTGCAAGCTCTCAGAGATAATAAATGACACAGTTAGAGGATGATGGAACACTCCCCAAAAGTGAAGAATGGCAGAGCCTGCAGTTGCTCAGCACAGCTGGCTCGGTAATTGAGATACATTGGGAAGCTCCTGGGTGCTCCACGGCCTCACCCTTCCACAGGAGGGCTGTACCTGCTGAACCAAACACGAGAATAAGGAGAGCACAAGGCTTTGTTTGGGATTTCTCTCCCCTCACTATGACGTGACCATAGAGTGAGAGAGTTCTCTCCTGCTTTCCAGTTCTCCCACTGTAGGAACACCCAAGCACCCTCCACAGAGATCAGGGCTGACTGATAACACACAGACCTGTTTATCAGTTGGTCTCATTTCCCCTCCTCCCCACCGGTCACCACTAGAGCCATGAGACTGATAAACTGCCCAAAGTACCTGGAAGTACCAGGAAAAGTTTGTTAAACGTCTCAGAAAAACAGCCAGTTGAGGTCGTGTATTGAAACACTCTTCCACTCCTTCCCCCACCTCCCTTTCTTTTCAGATACCTCACAAGCAAACGAAATCAGGTGTGGCACTGGCAGGCTACATCTGCCCCTGCTTTTCCCGGCCCAGGCAGCCAAAGTGGGACCGAAGCAGCAAGAAAGTGAGAGCAGAGGGCTTTGAGATCTGCATTTATACCGGTCTTGTAACCCCCACCATGCCACATATGGTGGGGGAGGGAAGGGTGGCAGATGTTCTTTGGAACCACAGGCTAAAGTCGCAGCTGCTGAGGGGCTCTGCTACACCCAGGGGGCAACGACTTATCTCCAAGCCTCTTCCTGCCTTGCTTTCATGCCCCACTCTTGGGGGGGGGAAAAAAAATGTGAGCAGCAATTGAAAGCAAGCTTCAGCAGCTTGGGAGGAAGCAAAAGAAACAAGGACTTGGCATATTATAGCTATAACACAGTTAGGGTAAAAATTCCCAGTTTGCAATTTGTCCTTTCATTAAACTATAATTCAATAAATCAATTAAAGTACAATTCAGTAAACAGTGTAACTGAAATGCACCAGTACTGCTTTTCAGTGCACAGCTGCTGTTTTTTATGGATTCAGCGCTGAAACACCATTACTTGGATTAAACAGGGTAAAAATGGGAGCTCCCCTCTCTGACATGCCACAAATCTTCATATGTAATCATTTTTGTTATTTGCTGAAGATGAGTTTTCAGTCACTCACTTTGGCAGTAGAGAAACTGCAGGGAGGGCAGTGAATTAATACAAACACGCGGATCACATTCTGTGTGCCTGAAGGACTGAGCTCCTAAAACCAAATTCCCTTTCATCTAACAAAGCTTATTTCTGATATTTTACCATAAGACCATGCCCCCTCCAACCTCTACCACTTTGTGCTTTATCTTCTCATATCACAGATCTCTTACAAGTTTTACACTAAATCTCTACTGTACATTCATACAAAAGAATGAATAAACCATGTTAAATACAAGTGCCTCAACAAACAGAAGCTCTTGTCAGATAAAGCTGCATCTATACATAAATATATTCACAAAGGAATTTTGTAGCATCTGGGAACCTAGATTAAAAATAAAGAGATTATAAAATTGGCCTCATTGAATCATAAGCAACAGAGAAAATACACTCAAGTCCTACTTCACATGCAGCTGGCTTTTGAGAGGGTTTGGGCGAGCCCAGGTACAGTTTTGGAGCAGAGAACTGGGCTGGTTGAGAGTTTTCTGCATACCCAGGGAGTTCCAAGCAGCAGCATGCCAATACACAGAATTATCAGCACATCAAAGGCATTATATTTATCAAACCCTGCCACAGCACATTTACTAGCTGTATGATGGATGTTGTTGTAGCAAGCAAGGAACACTTTGATGTACATGGCCTTCTTTGATTAATGAGGGCTCTTGCTGAGAAGCTGCATATGGAGTAAATTACTCTTTTCAAAAATGGCTGATTTGCACTATTGTACTAATTATGTCACAAACTCAGAGTCAGTTCCAGACTCAGTCACCCAAAATAAAGAAATAAAAATTCACATATACAGGTCATGATTTTGTCACACACATGCATCAGCTCAAAATCCTGAAGTCCTAATTAAATTAACTTAGAGTTTCTTTTTTCTACAGAGAGCATCAGTAAGCATTTCCTTCCTCCACTGAAAGCTTCTATAATCGAGTATACTGGTAAATAATTTCTTTCTTTCCTGGAAATGAATGCGATTTTTTAGTAAATGCCACTGTGCTTATAAGAACATTATAAGAACTCTGAAAACATTTCAGTTTTTCACAAAAACCCCACAACACATCTGACCCAAAAAGCAATCCCAAAAACCCCCAAAGCTGAGGGAACCACGATACACAATGCGTGCCCCTTGAAAGCTTTTCCTAGATTAATTCTACCAGCTAGAGAAACACTACAAAACTGAAGTTATTCCATTAGCCTTGAGTCTCTAAGCATGTGGTGCCTCAAGCAATTTTTCCACTTAGTTGTAACAACGGAAGTATTTCTTTGAGAGCACTAAAGCAGTGTTAATTTCCTTAAATTTTTGAACGGTAAATATTTTATCATGTTAAGTATATTTGCAGTCTCCAATTTGTTATTATAGGTGGCAGAACCATTACTTTGCCACGATCACATGGAGTGCACAGATCAAATTTATCTTTGGACATATAAGCAAGATGACAGGGAGCACAAAAACAGTGTTCAAGCCTGTGGGGTGACACTCCACTGAGGACAAAATCATTCCTTAACTTCACTTCCTGTTAGAAAGCTCAGAATTAATCCAGCCTGGGCTTCATAATTCAACAGTTTTACACAATGCTTTTTGCTGCAGTTGCATGACTGTACATGAATTAAAAAAAAAAAAAAAAAAAAAAAAAAAAAGAGAGAGAGAAAAAAGGAGTAGCCCACCTTAACCCTATAACTCAGGCAATAAGATATCACAAGATACCCTGTTACATCACTCAAGGTAAAGTTTAAAAAGCCTGTCAGATTTGCACAGAGTCACAGAACGGTTTGGGTTGGAAGGCACCTTAAAGATCATTTCGGTTCCAACCCCTGCCATGGGCTGGGACATCTTCCACTATCCCACGTTGCTCCAAACCCCATCCAACCTGGCCTTGGACACTTCCAGGGATGAGTTGGACACAGCTTCTCTGGGCAACCTGTGCCAGGGCCTCCCCACCCTCACAGTAAAGAATTTCTTCCCAGTATCCCATCTAACCCTGCCCTCTGTCAGGTTGAAGCCATTACCCCTTGTCCTGTCAATGTGTAACATTCCAGTGAGGGATCGTTTCATGTCAACTGAATAAAGTTTTGCATCTGACACACTGGTTTCACATTTCTAGAGCATCTCTGAGGTTTCCTTGGGCTCCAGTCAGCTAGCTGACAGAGATCTGAACTAGAATAGGAAGGTGCAAGATGTTTAAATAGAAATAACTTCCCATACAAAATCAAATGTTTAGGAAATGATAATCATGAGTACATTGTGCATACCATGTGCATGCAATTCTGAGACATGCCAGCCATACTGCTGTTCTTCTCTAGAGATTTCCACACTTATTTCTGAATTACTGCAAGGAGGAGAAAGAAAACAGATTCTGTGACAAGTATGGTGCCCATATCAACAATGATATTACATCTTTTTAGACAGCAGTCTTTCCATGAAAGCAGTTCTCCAGGTATATAAAACGATATTAGGCCTCTTGAAAACGTAATTCAGAATACCTGCACTGTCAACAAAATAACTTAACAGGTGTTTCCAAGTTGCTTAGAAGGTAGCAACTCACAACTGTCATCTCTTCTCTGAAGAGAACTTTCTCTTGCCTTAGAACAAAAGCTGGAAAAGTTTTTTTCCAAAGCCATATTGGATTTGACAGTAGTATCCACAAAGGGAAATTATGAGGGGAAGGAACTGAGGAAGAATGCCATTCAGCTCCTTGACAAGTCTCCCTGGACATGCTTCTGAGAGGTCAGGAGCTCACTGTGGGAAACTGCACTCACAGTAAAATACAGCACCGTCACCAGGCAGCCCATGAGGAGTTCCTTGGACTTCCTTAAAATTTGTGTAAAATAATTATAGGCCTATTGACAAAACATATCAAGCAGGTGGAGCTGTGTGAGCCATGCCCCATTAGAATAGACGAGAATGCTCGGCCTAGTGCTGCTGGCTGAGCAGCAAACAGCAGGAACCCCTTTGGTACTGTTAGGACAGAAGGGAAACATTAAAAACAACTTTATATTATGCAAAACTGTCCCTGGCTCTCATTTTGGTGCAGTTTTATGATCTGCTTCTTCTACTTCTGAATCTCTTTAAGAATAGGTTATTTTTTAAAGAATTTAAAACATTAGGGGTTAACTAGAATGTACAGGGCATATTATGTCTTACCTACCCGTGTAAAACAACATACCACATCTGAGTGTGCTGAAGGGTCTTTGGAAAACTCTGAGCTTTGTTCAATTCCTCCTCCTTGTGCAAGTACAGCTCCCCAGAACAGCTGAGACAACTCAGGCTCCTACTTCTAGGACGGCTCACACAGAGCCTGGCTCTTGCAAACTCCCCAGCAGAGAACAACTCAGCTTATTATAAATAATCATAGTATAATGTGGTTTTAGGTCTGGTTCAGAAAAGCATTTGGTATGCTTACAGGTTTGATTTTAATCCAGAAACTGAGCTAAAATTAAGTTAGGAACTCTCAATATGCCATTATATCATAAAGACCTTTATTTCTGGTCAGTCATACTGAGAAATTCAGTGTGAAGTAGTTTGAGCCTGGCAAACAAACAGATTTAAAAAGGTTCTATTAAATCCTGCTTAAATTTCAAAAGAAGACAAGATTAGTTCTTACTGACCATAACTGGTATCTTCATCCCTGATTTTCACTGACTTCCTTCCAGCCTTAGAAACCATAAGTCAATGTCCGTTGTAGATGACAATTCCACCCCCCCACCAAGAATATTCCAGAAAAAAATGTTATTGTGCAAAAAAACATTCTTCCAAAGTTTAATATTTCATCTGTTTCTTATTCCTGAGCCAAGAACATCTGCCTGTGAAAACTTTCCTATTACTTTATATAATGAAACTACATGATGCCAATCCTTTTGTTGTTTCCCAAGAACTCCTACCATTAATTTCCCACACTAGGTAAACTAGGAAATCAGTTTCCAGCTCAAAATTGGAAATACTACAGAGGTATGTTCTCAGATGATAATATTCTGTTGTAGAAAGATGTCTCATTTCCAACCTTATTCTTGTGTTACAAACAGTGTAAAATAAAATAAATGAAACCATAAAGAGTACAAGTTGTGTTAGAAGACAGTTACAACTTGCACTGAGCCCAAAAAAAGACTGAGGATATATAAAATGCAGTAGACAAAAGGATCCAATGCTGACCTCGTATTAGTTGCAAACTGCTGGATCAGCCTGCTTCCTCCAAAGTCACTCATTTGGCTTCAGGGCATTTTAAATAAGCTTTTGATGCTGGAATTGCTACTATACAGAAAATAGCAAATGTTGAATTTAAAAAGCAAAAAAATAAAAGCAAGTTGGGCAACTGCAAGCTGGTAAATCCAACAATGGAACAAATTCTGAAGGGAGAAAAATTAGTGGTTTAGAGGATGGTCCCTAAACTGGGACAAGAAAATTGAAAAGAAGGGAAAAATTGACACATGAAGGCACTTAGAGCACGACAAGTATGTGTAGATTAGCTAGAAGTTTATGCCAATTATTAGAAAGCGATTTTACCAATTAGACTTGTAACAGTCTGAAATAGCTTTATGATTGGCAAGAAAAAAAATATGACACTAAAAACCCAGCAAAACCCCCAGTAACAAACTGTTGCCATCCTGCTAGGACAGTGTGCACTACTGAGAGTGACTCTGGGACTGCACCAGCTGCAGCAGCAGAGGACCAGACCCAGGAGGCCTCTCCAGCCACGTGTTCCAGGTTATCTGGAATAATTTATCTCAGAACCAGGATTCATGGCTGTGGCTGCCTACCTGAGCAGCAAAGAATAAAATCCTGGCTTTCATAATAAGTGAATTCTTTTGAGGACAAAATGCTATTTTGTAGTTGTCATGTATTCAGGTCTGAGGAGTAATAAATATGACAGGAGGCATAGATATTAATTTATTGTTAGCAAGACAGAATTTTAACAATCATAATCAGCATTTACAGGCATCTGAGCTGAAAGAGAAATAAAGGGCAGGTAGGTGGGAGCTATCAAGAAGTAGGAAAATAAGTATCTCACGCTGTGGTCTTTTGAGATCCTAGAGCTAAACTGCCAAGTGCCAGCACCTGACCCAGGAATGAATCTTGAGCACTATTTATTCTCCCCTGGACCTTCTATTGAAACTGTGCTACTGCTGTGGCTGCAGAACTGGAACGAGCAAAGCAGAGCAGCAGCCCCTCAGCCCAAGGCAGGACAGGGTACAGGGCTGCCTCTTCCATTGTCACCACCAGCAAGCACAGCCAAGCACAGCAGTGTATCCACAGTGCTACCAGCTGGTTTCACCTGAAAAACTGACAGTACTTTCGGCTGTGACCATGATAAATGGATAAGCCAAAGGTTGAAACCCTGATTTAACTAACATCTTTTCCAAACATTCCCATCTTCCATCACTTTCTCCTGCCAGGAGAGGCTCAGCAGCACCACACATCCCCCCCAGTTTGGTTTGCTGTGATGAGAAGTGTAAGAAGGCTCCTGCTTCAGCTCCTGGGACTGAGCCTAGCACAGACTTGGGCTACATTTCAGTACTGCAAGAAAGTTAATAAGGCCACTTACAGTTTACAAACTACCTCCACTTGCACTGACCACTGTAAGCCTCAAGCAAAGCTGTCATGAGGCTTTTGTAGGGGAAACCTTAAGGGCTTTGGCTAAGGCTTGCTGTCAGAAAACTGCTTGAAATGAATTCAAATCACCAGGCTCCCTTACTGAAGGTCAAACACAGCATTTGCAGCTGGAATTGCCAACACAATAGCAACATGAGGGGAAAAATAAAGACTACCTGAGAGGAAGATTCTCTGTTAGCGCTTTACTGGCATTTGGGGAAGAGCAAAATGGGAGGGGGCAGGCAGAGCCACAGGCTGCCTGTCAGAAAGGTGAAACTAAAACTTCCTTCAAAACAGCAGTTAGTCCAAACGTTTGAATTTACTTTAAAGGCCGAGTCAGCCCATGCCAATGCTGGAGGAGGAACTGGGCCTGCCCATGTCCCTGTCCTGTGCCCCACAACAGGCAGGCTGTCTCCTAGGAAAGGGAAATCTCCCCATCCGGCAGGATAAAGGGGAGCCCTGAGCACTCCCGGCAGGCACCCCATGGCCCTTCCAGAGCCACCATCCAACAGTCCCCACCAGCCTTCCCACAGCAGAAAGTAAAACCCACCCAACATGTAGCTGTGGGTGTCCTGAAGAGCCAGGATGTCCTCGGGGAAGCGCTGTGCTGTACGGCAAAATGGTCAGACTGATGAGATGGCACAGCATTTTCTCTCTTGGCTCGTCCCATGACACACTGCTTGGCATGGGAGCAACTTCCAGAAGACTCTGGTTCCCTTATGTTATTTCTCATCTTCTTACAGAGATTGGCAGAGGTGAGAAAGCTTCAACACTCAGCAAACATTTATTGTGCGGAGGTTTCTCTGAGCAAAGCTCAGCTCAGACAGGAGGATGACCGCTGGCTGGCCGCAGCCATGGGCACTCTGCCCACTATGGACAGAGCTCAGTGCAACCAAACCAACTGGAGAGCCAGGCTCTGTTCTGTCTGTGCTGGAGAAGCAAGAGCAGAGCAGAAGAGACACAGTGTGGCCCCAGGGCCCCAGGCAGGGCTGGCCACAGGCTCCCCACACCACTGCTCTGGCTGTGCTGGGCATCACTGGGGCTTCTGGGCAGGAGGAGAGGGTGGTTACAGCCCAGGGAGGTGGCTCTGGGCCATTCAGACTCATCAGTGCCCTCAGGGCAGGCAGCTCATCACTCTGACAGTGTTCTCTAACTTCAGTATGAGAGCGCAGAATTAAAAAAAAAAACAAAACCAAAACAGAACAAAAAACTCCCAACCACATTTAGTGGAACCAATCACCTCGTTTTGTTTCTTAAATAATTCATCTTTTTGGTTCAGCCCTGGCTAAAGGCCCAGATTCAGATCATTTTTCCATTTTCCTGATCCAAATAATACAGTTATAAAGAAAAGCATTAAGATATGGCCAATTTTGTCCACTCAAAAGTTCAGCCCTAGTGCATAAATTTCTTATCATCTTTCTTGAAAAGCTGTCTTGAACATTTTTCTGAATTTGTATTAAAAACAAAAGTCAGATTCTTGTTTGCAGTGAGCCAAGCTTCAAATCTTACAGAGAACCAGATGTGTGGAAGGCAGAGCAGCAATCCCAGCACCTGCGTGTGCTGAGTCAGCAAGCTGCTCCCACCCCCACGAGTGAACAAGAATAATAAGATTGGCCCCTGGGACCAGAATCAATCTATTAACCAATATGATCTGGAGACCTTGGGTCCTCTCTCATATTTTCTACAAATTGTATTGCTTCTTGTTGAAAGCAAAATCCTTATGGTAGTACTATCTCAGGATCACAGCAGCATTTTTCATACTATCTTGCTGCATGATAAGAAACTAAAAATATTGAAATGAAACCAGATACTAGTTCATAGAGAGGGAGGAAAAGAAAAAAGAAAGAAAAAGAAAAAAGGTGGACATATTACCAAAGTAAAAAAAAAGAAGAAATGTATTTTGGCAGAAAATTTGCTCCTAGTAAAAAAGTCCTAGAATCTTACCACTATGTTAAAAAAAGATACAAGGGCAAGTTATGTAGGCATTGGTAGTTACATTGGAGAACCCACATGCTTCAGAGAAATGATAGGGTGATATATGAAATTTATACACATGGAAGGATGAAAGCTGACTAGGATCCAGCTCAGAATATTGTTATCTCACAAGCACTGCATAATTCAGCTGCAAACCTACCCACGTGGGTCAGGGTAGTTGCCAACCACGCCACTACACAAGAAGCTCCTGTTCACAACGCAGTATTTAAAGTGGCTAGAAAGAAGATGGAGAGAAGAGTGAGTTTCAAAAGACTAAAGTTTGTTTTGAACTTGAAAAGCCTAGAGGAAAACTCCTGAAAAATCCTACATGAATGGTAACTGCTTCTGTCCTTCCGGTAAAGGATGCCAACTGATCACGACCCTGAACATGAGCACTTAAGATGCTCAGAATAATAGAAAATGCCACAAAGAATGCACCAAGCAAACACTTTTGATGAGAAATCACTATGGCCTCTCAGCATGAAACAGCTGCTTAGAAACACCCAGCTGCAGCCAAACCTCTGGTGATGGCCCCTCTCAGAATAACTTCCCAATAAAACAGTGTATTTGCCCTCACGATGAAATCTAATTCCCTACTGCCTCTTTTTTTTTTTTTTTTTTTCTTTTTAAAGAAGGCTTTATCCCAATTGAAGTGTTTTGGAAACAGAATACTAAATATGTTTGACATCTTGCATAATCCTCTTTACCCATTATAAAATTGACTATTATTATTAGCAATACTGATACCAGCAATAAAATATTAAAAAGTAAAATTAACATCTCATCTTCCCACAACAGTTTCAATCTCCATTATTTTACTGCATTTTATTTTTTCATAAAATACTACGGCACACATTCCCTTGGAAGCATGACGGGAATATCCTCCTTTTTTGTGGGAATGTAAGAAATAAGAATTAAGAACACAGACCTGACCCATGAGTGGGTTGAATTGAGGAAACCATACAAGAAAGGGGTGGGGAACTGAGTCCACAGCAGCCAGACCAAATAGGGATTTTGAAATGTTACAGCTTGAAGAGGTGGAA
Organism: Mystacornis crossleyi; assembly: GCA_013400655.1. Lineage (NCBI taxonomy): Eukaryota > Metazoa > Chordata > Aves > Passeriformes > Timaliidae > Mystacornis > Mystacornis crossleyi. Next base: position 61,347 of record VYZQ01006995.1, on the reverse strand, counting down.
GATTGGGCCCACCCCACTCCCAAGGCAGTGCACCCACAGACAGCTTCAGGTGGTCCTAATCCATCTGAGCACTAGCAAGAACAGAATTAGTTGTCATTATTTCTGGGAATAAGAAGGGTTGATCCAATAGGTAAAGCCAGGATTTATGAAAATGATAATTTTATTTGAATCTGGCAGCCACTTCACTGGCCAGCAATCACTGGCTTTTATTGTTGGTTCTCAGGGACCGCAAGATTATCCAGGAAAACATTTACTTTTGCCTTTTCTCTCTGCAGTTCCTGACTAGACTCTCTATGCACAAAATCTAAAAACCAGAAAAGTGTCTTTATTTTACTTGTTAAAGTAGCCACAGGTTGCCTTGAAACAAGTGAGCCTTACTGTAGCACTGCATTTGTTTTCTTTTAATAGGAACCAAAGCCTAAATATCACATTTGGCTATGCTGCCCTTTTGCAAATAAACCCTGAAGGAATATGAGGAGCAGATACTGCAGTTAAGGGCTCTACAATGCCTGCAGTAACACCAGTCTATGCATCTTACTGAACTGTGTCATTTAGCAAAGGGCAGACAGAGGAACAGACAAGGAAAAAAACCCTCATGCTTCACCCAAGCTTAATTTAAAATAATAATAATTAAAAAAAATACTCAAGACACACAACTGGCCATTTTCTCCTTCTTGCTTTATTTTTAGTACTCTTTTAGCCATTGTGTGGTCTCTGTCAGTTGTTCAACTCAATTTTTAAATTTCATGAATAAAACACAAAACATGTTCAAGGAACATTTTATGAAGTAAAAGGTAGACTTCATTTATTAAATCCCACAACCCTTTTCCCCTTGCAGGTGGCCTGCAGCTTGAAAGCAGATCTCCCTGTCCCACCAGACTCACAGTTTCTCATGCCAAGTGTGTGGATGGTCCCACCAGGGAGAATTTGTCCTAGGAGGCACCATGGGCCTGACTCTGATACCTTCATTTGTTCCAGAGAGTACATCACACCAGGAGCATCTCACTGGAAAAGTAAAACTACTAAAAAAACTTTCAGGACTAAAAGGACCACCTAGATCAAACTCCAGGATGTAGAGCACAGCCCAGCTTGAGCTGTGTTGAGCTGGGTCCCTGGGCATGGAACATGCTTGCAAATGATGCCATTTCTATCACTTTGGATAACAACGGATTCACAAGAAAAGAAAAGCCTGGAGAGCAAAAAACCCCTTCATTCTTGGTTTGTTCTTCTCATAGTACCGAACATTCAATTTTTATAATAAAATAGTTTTAAGCTTTCTGAGAAAATAAAACAGTAACTACTCACATTAACAACTACTTTAATATAAAAGGAATATACAGCTCTGGGGTTAAAATTAGAGACCAGAAGTCTCATACATCCCTTTGTGGTGACACACAAACTCTGACCAATCCCTGCAAGAGAGACTAGCTTCAGTAAATCTCAACCTTTAAAGCCACTCAATAAGCCCAATTATTAAACTGACTCTAGGGTGGCCCTTGCTCTGGCTCACCGCGTCCCACTGCAGGCGTCCTGGTGGCCTGTGGCAGCTGAGGGACAAAGCAGTGTCCTCACAGAGGGGGCACAAGAGCCCCCGAGGTCGATCCGCGTCCGCAGGAGTAAAGAAGGAAGGAGGGGTCGCTCGTGTGGGTTTCAGAGGTTTTAATCGCAAAAGGGACCACAGAGGAGTGACGGGGATTTCAGGGTTACACAGAATTTTATACTGGGGGAGGGCTAGCTCAGGAACCGGTGGGCAAGGAGTAAAAGGGGCGGATTCGTTGAGGAATGACAGGGTGACAACCAACTGGGTGAGAACAGAGGAGGGATTAAGGGACACAGTCCAATGACACACCGAGTACAAGGGAACTTTCCAGAAGGGGAAGTGTGCCACTGGGGGATTGACATGAGTTCTCCGCCCAAGGGGCAGGGGAGAAGGAGGAGAGGGACAGGGGTTCTCCACCTAGCAGGCAGGGAAGGGGGAAGGGCCAACTTAAGGGGAGGAACAGAACTCAGGGGAATGGTAAACAGAGAAAGTGGGGTACAGAATACAACTTACAATCAATAAAGAGCTTACACAGAACTCAAAGGGAGTAACTTGAACCAACCTGAAAAAAACTTCTGTGAATCATTCCCCAACTTGCTCCCAAGCTGGGGTACTACAACATTAAACCTATCATTTCACTGAACTTCTCAGGGAGCTCTGTTGTCTTTACAGCCAATGTTGTGAAATAGTTTAACTTTGTGCTATACTTTTACAAGAATTTTACATCATTTTGGTATCTTTTGTGGCGTTGATTCTGTAGCCCAGCTTCCATTTTCAGGAGAAAAAGAACAAAAACAAACAAACAAAAAACCCACCAAACCAACCAACCAACCAACCAAACAAAAAAAACCCCCAAACCCAAAACAACTAGTAGGTGGCATGTGGTATCTGCTGGTTACCCCTCCTGGAGCTTCAGGATCTCAGCTGCGGGATTTCGAAGGGGCAGAACCACCCACAGATCCTGGGTGAGTCAGGTCAGCCGCCTCCTGTAACAGAGCTCTAATTAATCCCTGCTCGCTAATCTAGTTAAAATGTGTAGCCCAAAGGCTGCAGGGCCCCCGGACCCAGGGCTGGCAGCTGTGTCCCCCCTGTCCCCACAAGCAGTGCAGGGTGCAGGGAGCACCCGGGTCCGTCTGCGGGCAGCGTGGCCCCGGGGTCGGTGACTGACGGGGTAGCACCCGCACACGCCTCTGCTTCCCAGGAGACTGGCAATTCTCGAAAACGTTTTGCCACGTTTTCCCAGCCTGCAGACAGGTCAGCGTAGTGAAAATAATATGCGCCGGCTCTGCGTGATCGTGTGGTTTTTCCCAGCTAGAACCTCTGCCGTCTATTTCGGGAGGTCTCGCCCGTCTCCGAGCTGTCACTTCGGATGAGTGTACAGCTGTTCTGAAGACATTGTACCACGGTACCTCCCTCCACCAGATCTGCCTCTGCTGTTTTTCCCCCGCCTTTGCACGAGTTACCTTAGGTGCCAGGAGAGTTCCCTCACAGAATTTATTGTAGCGATCTTAATTAAATTAATATTCTTGAGTGCAAGGCTACTGGGATCTGAGGCTGGTATGAGGTTCATCGACTTTCACTTAGAGGGTAAAGTTTCCAGTTTTCACTCTCACGAGGCAATATGAAAAATTTATGACAGAAGCAGAAGAACTCTTGCTAGAGGCAATGACATCCCTGTGCAATTAAAACACTTTCAAGTGTCTTTTTTCCTCCATTCTCCTTCCACTCATCTTAGAAAACAATATACAGAGCAACTTTATTCTGTACTGTACGTTTTTAACTTAAAGATCTGTAGGCAGTTGACAAATTATAACCTGATCATAAAAATTTTCTTACAGTTTGAAATGTAACATATTGTACAAGGTTATGGCCAGATGGTATAAAGCTCTTTTTTTTCTCTCTCTCTCTGGGTTTTTTCTTTTTCTTTTTCTAAGAAAAACAGTTTAAGTCTTTCAAGCAGCAGAAGAAACTCCCTCCACAAATAGCAACAGAGACCCTGTCTGCACTCCTTGGAGATCACAGTGATTTCACTGAACCCCTCAATGAGCAGTTATGGGAAAGGGCAAGGCTGGATTTGAGGGCTCCCCAGTTCCATGGATGCTGCCAGCAGCTCCCGAGGGCAAGGCTGTGGTGTGTAACCACACCATGCAGTGCCATCCTGCTGCAATTCCTGCAAAACCCTCTCAGAGGGGCCAACATTCGGAGCAGCAGGGAGAGCCCACACCTGCCTTGGCTGCCCCACACCCTTGGACAGCCCCACCAGATCTGAGAGCCACGATTTTGATCCTGAGCAGTTCTGGGATGGGATGCCTTTGTAAAAAAACCTGCTTTATTCTCTCTCATTTTGCAGAGCTGAGAAAGTGAGAGCTTTGGGGCAGTCAACTTCTTTGTAAACTAACATTCAACTATTGCTGTGACTGCAAACTATGGGGAATTAAGCAACAATAAATACTTAATAACCAACACAATGCAATGGTTCTTTCTTACCTCACCAGAGGACATAATTTTTTGCACAGAGCATTGCAGAGCACACTGCAGTAACCAGAGCTAACTCGGAAACTTGGGAACAACGGAGACTATTCTTTCAATGACCATGCAAAACTCCCCTTAACAGCATGTGCCCTGAGAGAAAAATTTACTTTAATATCCCATGCTTAATTCTGAACATGCTAATCCTTGTTATCTCTGGATAGTTAACATCACTGCAATGCAGTGATCTATAAAAGAAAGTACTGGCTATTATTGCTGAAATGAGAAATAATGGAAAAGGAAACCTGTAACTTCTTAAACTCACTCCAGAATTCAGACCTGAGTGGTGCAAACAATGTAAATATTACAAATACCCACCAGCTGATCTACAAAGCAGAGCTATATTGTTAAATGCTGTCTTACTATGATCATAATGGCAGTAACATAAAGAGGGCGTGAATTATAGTTGCAGAAAGTTGCACGTGGTGAAAGATGAGTCTAAATTCACGTTCTTTTTAGGATAAATCTACTGATCTGTCTTTGGAAAGCTTTAAAAAACCCCTTACTCTAGCCTCATATTGACTTGATTTGTCTCTACCCTGCCATCACTTCCCTCCTCCTCCCTCTCACTGCAAATTCAGTCTCTCTTTGAGCAATGTTTCAGGATTGCGATGGTGCAAGCAGCCATCTCAGGGACCCAAAGGAATCCAGAGCCCACGTGTCCATTCTCAGTCACAAGTCCCACGGACACATCGCAGGACACCACAAAGCTGCTCTGGAGCCAGCACACACTGAACAGTGGGCAGGTTCTGCCTTGCAAAGTGCAGGACAGATGGAACAGTGTTGTAGCCAGATCTGTACCCCCAGGCTCAGGGCAGCACTCTCGGTATTGAGGCAGCACTAAAGGCTAATCTAACCCTCCTGCGAGGGCCCTGGTGTGGGCCTGTTTGGGCAGCTCCTGAAATGACAGGAGACAGCACACCATCTTTGGTACAAACTAGATAAACAGCACCACAAAGGCAAGATGTTGTTTATCACACTAAACAGAAGGGTCTCTCTGTTGCCTTTCACTGATGCCAGCGACTGGCACCCATCTGTTACCTCTCACCAGACATTTTGATCATTTGCTCTTGCAGTAGTGGTCTTTCATGATTTTCTCTGCCACACAGGCCCTTTTCTCATTCCCCATGGTGTTCTTAAGGCTCTGTAACTCTCTGTAAACACTCTATAAGCAATAAAGCACAACAACAAGCAGAGTTTTCTTGCCTTAGAGAGGTTTTTCAGGGTTCATGGCACACATGCAAGAACAGCTCAGCACCAGGGCTAGCAGCTATCACTTCCTAAGGTAGAAGTTCCTCCTAAGAGACATTTTTGCTAATTTCCCACAGCTGCATTGAATAAAACACAGCTTCAGTATGTAAGGCTTTCAGGTGTTACACAGGACTCTAACGAAGGGCAGTAGTTTTTAAGCAGACATGTAAGAGGACTTAAGGATTACCCTTCAAGCCAGAGCTGAAGGAAAATAAAGTATATTTCATTATCAGCAAGGACATCTTGTGAAAAAAACATGGGTTGGTCTCCAGGATGGGGCCCAAAACCACATAGGGGCTGGATCCCTCATTAAGATGTGGATGTTTCTGAGTCAGTGCTTAAGGCAGCAAGAGAGTGGCCTCAAACAGAATGTGCAGCTCCTGGGAGAGGGAGCACAGGTCTCTGAATGCCATTTTAACAGCTGGACCAGAGTGAAACACCACTCAATCATCAAATCTGCGACAAAGAGGAAAGCAAGCAAGGTGCTATCAATAGGGCAGAGCTCTGAGTTGGACTGACACCACATCATGTACAATATTCCTCTCAGATCTTGAGTTTAAACATATGCTAAAGAAGTAATGTTTGATGTATTGATAAGGTAGCTGAAATGTCAGTTCACTGGACAAGGAAGAAGACTGTGATATTGCCTTTTTTTGAATGCACCAAAGTATTAAATTTCCCATCTAAAGTAACCTTGAACCTGTTCTAACCATACTGCCAAGAGACCCCTACAACAGACACACAAAGATGAACAGAAAGATCAGCTCAAAGATGAATTTGGAAGAAAAGGATAACCAGTGGATACAGTAGCTCATTAATGTGTAGGTGGAGATGACAACACAAAATACAAAGAAGCAGGAACACCTCTGATGTCTCTAAAATGTCACTGCTAACACTTTGTGTTCCTGAGTAGTGAGAACTGCTTTACTTAGCACAAAATCAGGAAAATTGTGTCTCATTTCCTTTCCCCAATAAAGAATGCATACAACCAACCTGTGACTGTTTTAACGTCTTCTCCTGGTCTTGTAAAGATAAAGATGGGGGTTTAAAACACACCCCCCCCCACCTCCTCTATGCCATGCCCTCACCTGGAAGTTGCCATCCCCACAGCTTGAGGCAATCAAGGCTATCACCTTCAGTAAAGGGGCAAATTAAGATCTAATCAACAAGCTCTGTATTAACCTCAGCTGAACACGGTCACAAAGCAGAAATGTCTTGGGAGTATTTTCAGCTGCTTTTAAAGTGAATGCATATTTCTGTCCCAAATTAGAAATATATGAGAGTAGAGCACCAGATTGGTTAAAAGGTCTGGGCTGATATAGCTCTGTCATAAATGTCATGGAAAATCTGTCAAACTGTGCAGCTTGACCATCTTCAGCGTTTCTGTGTAAAAGATGAATACAGTACTGCTTCACATGGTAGGGGATTTGTGAGGGTAACAGCTTTAGAGCACACAAGCACCTCAAATAACACTGCCGTCAAGAACCACACCGAGTAAATAAAGGATAAATTGGACAAAACCTGAGACAAGCATCTTCTGAGTGTCACTTCTTCTGACACTCTTTCCCCAGCCAGTGGACAGATTAACTTCAGCAGTTGCTGCAGCCTAGTTAACAAAGGCAGGAATTCAGGGCACCAAGGGCAATTGATACTGCATTATATATTTTGCCAATTTAGCCTCAGTGAAGAAATCTATACTCCCCATCTGCCCAGGGTTTTGCTAACACAGCACAAGACAAATAGTAACCACCAGCTGTAATAAGTGAAGTGAGGGATGAAGGAATTCATGGAGTTCAGGATAGTTTCCCAAAGGTCAGAAGCTCACATCACCAAAACAGCACTGAGGGAGATGTGGGACTTCCCTGTGACAGCAAATACAAGCCCAAATGGAAAAATTCTGTGTGAGAGACTGTATCATAATTGGTGTCGTGGAAAAAACCCTCTCTTTTTAAGGCAGAAGAAACAGACAAGATGATGGAGGTTATAAAAAGCATCTTGCACTGTAACTGACCTTGAAACCCATCTTTTCTCTTAGCCTGATTAAGGGAAAAATACTTAGTTAGATACTCTCTTTGTCCTCCACATGGATAAGCACAA
>VYZQ01006995.1:0-19615 GCA_013400655.1 Mystacornis crossleyi | reverse complement strand
AGCACTGTAAATAACAATCTTAACAACGAGACCGGATGAGCAAAAGTAAGATAAATTTTAACAACATTCTGACTTGCAGATTTTTTTTTTTAAAATTCTAACCTACTGCTCTTAGCGCTGTGGAGGAAGGACAGTCCATGCAGCAGTGCCTCTTTGTATTTCTGCCACTGTATTTTGCATCTTAACGGAACAAATTAATTCCCCTGAAATGCTTCTTAAAACCTTACTACACGAGTAAGGAGGATGACAGAGGAATATTACTGGCACAGGAGGCGATACCCTTCAGATCTCCAGGTTGTTGAACCTGGGCTTCAAAGCCAAATCAAGCTCTGGAGATCAGGCCACAACTCAATTAAATTTGTCCCACATCAAGACACATAAAAAAAGCCCAATCAAACAACCAAAACTGTTTTCTTTTATACCTAAGACATGTTTTCATCCTGCCCATAATTCTTTTAATCTGCCTGGTATTTTTCCCCTTTTTTTTTGAGGGATGGGATGGCAAAAACTTCTTTCATGAATTGCATATAATAATCTTTCCCACAGGCAGAACTGAGAGTGAAGCAAAGTTTCAGACTCTGAAGAATATTGAGGATGTCCAAACATGGTCACTCAACTCATCGGTAACTTGGGCCCAAACAGCATTAGGGAAGTGCATTCTCTTAATTTGGTTAAGTAGCTTGAGCTGCAGGACACAGAATTCAAAATATTGAGCCACTGGCATTAATGTGATAAAAGAGTTAAAGGCTAGCATGGTAGGAAGAGAGAAAGCAAAGTTTATAAACCTCATTTAATGGATAAAAGAAAACAATCTTTAGCATTCCAGTTGTCTTTGTTTCATTGTATTGATTAAGAAAAAGACAAGATTTTGACTTGAGGTCTCTGATGATATAAATAAATGCTGAGCTCTCAAAACATTTTCAGGAAAAAGCTTCTATGTGAGAGAGAAGTTTGACAATAGCTTTGCCCTTAAGTAAAAGTTAGTGAAATTTTTCATTTGGATAGGCTTCTTCATTGTTTTACCAACTGATTTTCTGTGAGTATTAAATGCCAGGCTAAGTTCTAACAAAATTTTAAATTATTTAAAAACCTCAACAAAGTTGCTTTTTTTTCTCTTCTGGGTTATGCAGGCATTCCCACATTTCTTTGAATTTCATAAAGATCATAGACATAATTTTTGACCAAACTGCAGTCATATCTCCTTCCTCACTATAACCACAGAGGATCACTGCTGCCACACCACTTCCTTTGTATTACGATTTTTAAGTACCTCCATGTAGTATTTACTTTTAAATCTTTTCTTATTTTTCTCTCTTTCACCTACACAAAAATTCACATCCCATTAAAGTAAAAGGAGTTAGGAAATTCAGCCACCAAGGGCAGGACCATCAGGCTTCAGCAGGGTCAAAATTTTACCCAGTGTGCTTGTTAAGTGAATTTCCAAACAGGAATGGACTTATGCAGGTTAAAAGAGTATTTAAACATTTTACTGAAGAGGAACCATAAACAGGAAAGGAAGGAGTAAAGAGTACAGTAAGCTTTCAAAATTATGGTCTATCAACGTCTCCCATCCTAATAATGTACATAAAATTATACAAAACAAAAAAAGATTAAAAAATACAGGTCATCCTCAGAAACACCTCAGAATAAATATGTATGATATTCAACCAAATTTTTTAACCAGATGAGAAATGGAGTTTGATTTAAAGATGAAGGGCCCCCTTTGCACATCAGTCCTGCTTCCCAAAGCAGCTGACAAGTGATGCTGCATCCTGGAAGGGCTGAGACAACAAACACCCAGCACAGCAAAGGAGGAATGGGACTGAGAGAAAAATTCATCCAAACTGCCCCTGACCATGGAGGGGATGAAGCATCCAGGGGCAACACTATGGAAAAGGATTTTGTCTGGATGCCATGAGCTCCAAAATGGCTTTTTGAGGATGAACCATCACATCTCTAGAAAGGAATATATCTTGCCTCAAGACAGAGGGCAGAGGACAGCATCCAACTGTTATCTCAATAAAATCAATCCCATTTATGACATGGACCACCCCTCAGTATTTCAGCTTAGAAGCCTTTGAGCGTTATGAACCCAAGATGCTTCTCACAACACTTAAAACATAATTTTATCTCTACTGTATGGTTAAAAGTGCCATCATAAACAGATTTTAACTCATCCTTGAATATATAATGGTATAAGGTGATTAAGGATGTATTTGCTAGATACTGTCCAGGTGTGAGAGCTTATTGTTGATGACCATTGTCACATTTCAAATGATTCACAATTCAAGATTACCTACATGAATCTTCCCTTAAAAACTTCAGCATCAAGCTTGTCTAGTTTAAACCTGTTCACTAAATAAGAACTATCTTCCTATTTCAAAATTAGGCTCAGTAACTGGAACATTATTTTTCCTGGTCAGAAAGGTAAGGTGTTCTTCATTTTTCACTTTCCCAAGCCTGCCTTGCTACATTTCCACACTTTATTGCTATGTAATGTTCTTCTAGGAGGAAATGCCCAAATTGCTTAAAGGCTTTGAACTTAGTACACTTTCTTCCCTCTTTAGTGATAAATAAATACATACCAGGGTGGCAGCTGTTAAAGGAGGTGCCAGGTACATAAATCAAACAGACAGAGCCTAGAGGGGAAAAAGCCTCAAATGATAAATAATTACCAATTCTACAGATCTTGATTACTGCAGAACTAATGGCTGACTAAAAAAGATCAGGATTAAGGCAGAGACCTGAGCCAAGTGCCTGAGTGCCACTGGGACTGGAGGAGTCACCCCTCTGCTCAGTGGAAACACAAACGAGGACCCTGAACCACCCTGGGAACCCTTTGCCATCCAGGACCCACTTTGATCAACTGGGTGCTTTAACAGAGCTCTGGAATGTTAGTTTCAGGGTGCCAACTATTTCACAGACTTTTCCATGCCGCCTTTGTTGCTGTGGCTTCCAAACTCTCTCCATTAACATGCTAAGAGGCCCAAAATTTAACACACGCGTGGCTCAGTCTCTGTGGGGCTATACTAACTCTTAAAACTTGCTTTTCTGAGGTGTGCTAGTTAGCTGTTATTTTGTAGGGGTTTTTTCCCTCCTCCTTTTTATTCCTTGTTAAAAAAAAAAAAATTTCACAATAAATACTGATATAGGTAAATGGTTTAATTTTCCAGTAAGTTCTTCAGCATTTTAAACTTACCCAAGTGATTTTTAGTAATTGCTTAGAGTTAAATCAAAGCATGTCTTTCCAAATACAACACTTTTATATACTGTCAGAAGCTTAATATTTTAGTTTTCAAGAAATTAATCTGTAGCATTCAACTTCACTTGGCTTTTCCAGTACTGAACCAATAAAGGAAAATTATGACACTATGATATTTTTGGTCAAGACGGGCTCTGAATAACTCAAGATGTGTTTTAGGACAACAAAGAGTTATCGAAAAGGGTGAATGGAATTGCTGATCTTAAAAAGAAAAATGGATACCACAGTTCAAGAATATGATCTAGAAACTTTGGCTACTAAATAAACAGCAGGATTTTCAACAGCAATTAACACTAAAAAAGCGAATAGTCAGAAGCTATGCCATGAGCAGCTTTTTCACTTCAGACTACTTATTGAGGTTCTTTAATCCAATCTTTAGTTATTATGCTCTTGACCAAAACTCCAGGGAAAGATGATGAGGGACAGCTGATGAAGATACACATATCACTTCACATAAGGATGCATAATTAACCCAAATTAATGTTACTGAAGATAATCATACAGGCAGTGGATCATGAACTTTATGTCAATGCTTAGAAAAAACAGTGCATTGGTTTTCATGACCATGGTGTCTTCTAGCTGTAGGAGCAAGACAGGATCACATATTTTGAACTTGAAAAAGTCATACAAAACCTCATGAGCCTGCAGGTAAATTTGAACTGTGCTTAATCAAACAAGAGATTGAAGCTCAGCACAATATTTCAGGCAGGGACATGGGGGGAAAAAATACCCCAAAGCAGCGAGTTATGGAAGGGCTCCTGAGCTGCCAGGAGCAAATGAATGGATTGTTACAAGATCCATGTCCAGGAGTCTGATACCCAAAACAGACAAACCTCATTCTGCTGTCATGAAAGACAAGATGGTTCTACAGAAGGAAAAGAAAAATGCTGAAAGCAAAATAAATATTTAATGAGCCTACCTTCCTCTACATTTGAAATTTTCACCCCATTTATTTGCAGAGCTCCCTGGCCTTAAGAAACCTGGCATGGAGGTTATTGGGGAAGGCTGCCTACAGCCTGGACCAAACATTCTGATCTCCAACTGGAATAAATCTTTTTGCTGGAACATCTTGGTTGCATCTCTCTGCTACTAAATCCATGCCCAATACCAATACAGGGGCATTACAGACATCCCAGCAGCCCTCTCGGCATTATGTTGTAAATGCAGACTTTTTTACTAGTGTCTTTATAGATACTTGAGTATCCAACATAAAATATTCCATTACAAAGGGGAAGGCTAATAAGAAGCTATAACACAGCACAGCAAGGGCAGTGATCGGGCAAACGGAGAGAATTATGAAAGATATATAAATAAATTTGCTTTTTCACTCTGAAAGGTTACAGCACATACATGCAGACGATCTATAATTCTCCCATTTGCAGCACTGACTGCAACATTTACTGATCTGTGTTACTGCTGCACTCATTTTAGGAAAGAGGAACTAAACTCATCCCTATTACAGATAAAGCACAGTCTATGTGCCAAAGATCCAGAGACTTGTCATCTATTTTGATACTGTTATGTTAATGCTGGACGGGCAGAGTTTTTACTTCACAGGAATGGGTTCCAGTGAAGCTCCTTCCTGTGATGCTTTGCCTGGAGTCTCAGCAGAATGGAAATCTTTATAACCCCATAAGGATTTTATGACAGATGCCTACAGGAATATGCACACATACAGAGTGTGAGCTAAAGCAAAGCAGCCTCACGGTCCCTTCAAATTCTGATCAGGTTTAAATGCTAACATATTCTTGTATGTTAAAGAAGCAGATAAAAAAAAATCTCCCCAGAATTAACTGATATATTTCTAAAATTTTTAACAACAAAATTAGACATACAGCTGGACCATGCTTTGTCAGTAGTCTTCCATGCTATGAAAAAATTTAAAAAGCCCAGCATTGATATAGAATCATAGAGTAGCTGGGAAAAGACTGTTCTCACCTTCAGTTTGGAGCCTCAGAGTACAGAAGCCCAGGAGGAACAACATGTGCCATGGAACAGGCTCTGCACCCCCTGCTTCCAACATGCACCCTTATCCTGGAATTTACCATGGGAACATTATTGGGTTGGTAAAGATATCTCCACTTTAGAAGGGTACAAAAGAAACCCCTGCCTTCAGCTCCTCTGAACATTTTAGTCCCAAATGCCACCAGACTGACTTGCATGAAAGGACACGTGGAACAAAAATTCTTCTGTACTATAATGAGGCAAACAGTTGCAATGATTCCATAAAACAGAGCAGTAAAACAACAGCAAAGGGAGCACCAAATTCCCCAGTGGTGCAGAAATCCAAATTCTTCCAGAGTCAGAGTTACACCCAAAGGTAATTTGCTCAAAATCAGCATTCTGAGGTTCAGTAGTAATTCCCACCATATTTTTAATTAAAATGAAACCCAAGCAAGCACAATCTGTGAGCACAAAGTGAAATGAATCTATTAATTTACAACACAACTAAACTCAGTAGCCACATTATCCTGAAGGCAGGCTGCCGACTCAGGAAGGGTCGGAAGTAAATAAATCATCTCTGACTGTGATAAATGATCAGTGCAGGATATGTCAGAGTGCAGGCCTGATCAGCCATCATGCTGAAATGCTTTCAGCTACCAGGGAGGTTTGGGGGCCTGCAAATATGAAATAGGCTCTTGTTAGTGTCAGAACTGGGCAAATGATTTGCCATGAATTAATACAAAAGCAGAGCTTAGCCCTCTCCACATTTCTGAACAGTGAAAAAGCAGGTAGTGTTTTTTAATAATGTGCTTGCTGTGGTCGTTCCACTTTCTTTCCCCAGAATTGTATATTCCAGTATTTTTTTCCTATGCTTATCTATTAACAATATGTTATGAATGGTTTAGCTCAAGACACATCATTTATTCTCAAAATCCCAATGCTTCGTGCCAGTGTTAACAAAAATTCATACTGAAAATGTTCTCAATCCAAAATAAAACATCATTAAGGTGCCTATATGTCACAAAGAGCTATTAACCAGGGTAACAGATCCCATTCCTTTTACATTCCCAGCCTCAGTAATGATTGTGTCACATTTTGGATCTTTGTCACCTATTGTATAGCCCTGACAGGTGCAGAGACATATGACACTCAATGCCATGCTTGAAGGCATGTACAGAAAAACATTTTGCTTTGTTTTGTTTTTAATTAAAAAGAGATTAACAAGAAAAACTGTCAAACCAGAAAAAAAAAATCATCAATATGAACACTGAAAAACCCCAAACAGGTGACATTTCACAAAAATCCCATAAACATCAATAACAGAATTAGATTGTAGGCTGCATTTACCTCAGCAAATCCCAGGACAGGCTGGCACAGCAGCAGCTCTGGCACACTGGCACTGGGGAGAGCTCACCAGCCTGAAGGCCATGGGCTGTGCTGCTGCAGGAACTGGTCTGTCCCACAGGCTCAGGGGTGTGACAGAGCACCTGCTGCCGGTGACATGAGATTCAGACACTGTCAGAGGTGTCTGAGTTTCTGAGGGGGTCAAACTTCCCATGACAATATCCCCAAGGCTGTGCAGAGAACATAACTGCAGCTCTCGTGGAACCTTGGCAAGGCCAGCATCTCTCTAAGGTTCCCTTTTCTCCCTCTCTGAATCCCACATGAAAGCCAAATATATTGGTGATGTCAGAGAGAAAAGCCTATGCAGGTACTAACTGTGCTACTCCTGTGGGGAGGATCATTTTCAGAACCCTAGTTTTCAGAAAGATCACCTATTCAGGAGGACAATTGCAATCCTCTAACACAGAGGGTCAACACAGTTACGGTTTGCGGCTTTCCTTCGCCTGTAGTTATGCAGTTAGGTGATGTCCACTGCTAAGACTGTACAGTGCTTTTTTTCTAGGAATAACTCATACTTGACTATTCAAAACATCTCTGAAGCTCCTTTCCTCATACAGGATTTCTCTGAACCTTAAGCCCAGCTGAGTCTGAGCTGAAGCCACCCAGCCCTACAGTGCTCTCAGTGAGGGATCACACAGGCAGCCACTTGTCAGCTCCTCTCTGCCTGTATGACTCTGCTTCCTCCTCAAACACCACACCTCACTCTGGAATGAGACAACAGCCATGGGACTCCCCAGACGCTGAAGTTAATTGTTTCACAGAGTGGCCTGGCTGCACTTTTGCTTCTCTGCAGCAGCATCTCCTGTTCCCTGATCTCAATGTGTACCTGAGCTTTATTGTCCCCAGAAGCCTCACTCGGGTCTCGTCCCCAAGCACAGCCTGAGCCCCCGGCCAGCAAGAGAAGCTGTTCCATCACAGCTGCAGAGTTCCACCTCTGAGTGCACAGCTCCACTAACAGCTGCCGCACTGCCCTGGCAGCCCTTCCCGGCCCCACTGCTCCTGTGGGCCCCGGATCACTGCTTCTCAGCATCTCCACTCGCTTTGTTGCTCTGTTGCTTTCTTTACCTGGTGCCCCCTTGGGACTCTGGAAGAACCAGTTCTGGTTTGGGTTTGAATATATCCATAACTTACTCCAAGCTAATAGTTGGAGGATGTAATGTTTTTATTTTTAATGATGTGAAAATACACAAATTCTGTTTAAATTCCTCCTTCAATCAGCCTGTTTCAGGGTACCAGAAAAAGAACTACAAATAGATCTGTCAAGGTCTCTTCTTGAATAATAATGATTTAGACTAAAAGTTTCTTTACAGTTTGTCAAACTTACTGTTATCATTTGATTGTAAATTTCTCCCTTCTCTTTGATATTATTGGCACAATGAAAAAATTAGGGCCACAAAATTAATTAAAATCTCGATTATGTGGAGTCTTCCTCGCATTCTGCAATTATATAACGCAGTAAGTTATCATAATACCATAAAAAAAGAAAAAAAAGCAAGACCAAGAGTAAGAGAGAAACACCTAGAAAATGATGGGAAAAGATAAAGGATTTGATTTTTATGTTAGATATGTGGGCATACAGAGCTGTATATCTTGTAGAATCAGCTAATGTAAATGCATTACCAATTTGAAAAGACACAGCATAAAAAAAGAAGGTATGAATCTATTTGTCTTAGATGCCATCACTGATCCTGGGCTATTTTTATGTACCCCTGAAGTTCCAAATTATTTAGACCTAGGGTACTGAAATGTCTGAAATGTATCAGTGGAAACAACATCCCCAACCTTTCCTTCTAAGTTAATGTGAAAGAGGTTTTTCTAATCCTTTTGAGAACAGAGCTGACAGTCAAAACACATCAGAATATTTTTTCTATTTCTCACCTGGGCAAAAAATTGGAAATGCTACAACAAATAGTTTTGCCATCTCTTGTGACCAAACTGAAAGTCTCATTACTTTTGTTGCTGGCTAAAACTATCATTTTCAGATGCTAGCGATAACATGAGAACCTCAGTTTTCATTATTAGAATATAAAAACTTTCCAAGCTGTCATATGGAGTACAGATCCGTGATAACATGATCAATGGCTAAAAAATAATGAGGAAAAGCATTATTTAAAAGAAAATTGTGACTTTGATGAAGAATATTAATATTAAATAGATATTAAGCATTGCTTAAGAACACTGAACTGAATCCTCAAATGCAGTATCCAATATTCAACAAATAGCAACAGAATAGTTGAAATTGCATAGAAATCATAAAATATCACGGGGTAGAGGTAGGAGCAAATCTACCACCGGGGTTTTAGGTTCCTGTAACAGCAGGGGGTTTAAGCAAAATTTCCTGATCATCTCCCATTGCACCCCTTTTCCATAGAGAATGGGAAAAACCTGCCCCAGGTCCAGCTGCTCTGAGGGAGGTAAAATTCCTGTGCCTCTCACGTGCAGGTTTAAGCTTGAGCTCATTGTCCACATCCTGCAAATGGAGAGAACATCACACCATTTTCTTGATCCTAATTTGTCTTTTGCTACTGTGTTTGGTGTTTCAGAGTTAGATGGAAAGGAACAAAAAACTCAGCCCAAGAACTCTGAGAGGCAAATTATTTCGTTACTCATTTATTCAAGTGTACGCTGCAAGCCTCAAAAGCTCAGTGCGATATATGTGGTGCAGACAAATGGAATTTTATTTAAACCCCACAGGAGACACCAGCATGCTGAGTGCCCAAAGATTCCTATCCCACCCTCAATTTTCTCCTTCCAAAAGCATACATTTTGTGCTATATAATCCTTTCTATACACTTGCCAAAATGACTGTGGGATGAAACACCACAGTGCATTGCCAAGACAGTGGCAAGGTGAGATGCTATTTATTTGTTCTTCTGTTGCATCAAATTGACAACGAAAAGAATGAGAAAAGTGATGAAATGAAAGTTAAAGGGAACAGCTTACTGGCAATTAACAAAACATGTTCAACTGTCATTTTGAACAACATTAATGCACAAACAGACAGATCTTGGGGACTGCAAGGCAGCACTAAACTGAGCCCCAGTCACCCCCTAACAACTCACCCTGCTCTGAACCTTAGTGGGTTCACAAGCCACTAACTAATATTCAGCTAAGAGGCTTTAGTAATGTAGATTAATGTTTCATGCTCTAGGGAACAAGCTCATCACAAACTGTGTTGAGAAACTGTCTTTTCCCCTCCAGGGAATGGAATTACATAATCAGTTAAGTACATTACGGTTTCTTAGCTCCTTCTAAGCCTTGGTGCAGGCAACCAGCAATAACTTCTGCTGGGGTAGGTGGGCAAGTGGTCTCTGTTCCAGTGCCCATTACCCACCAGGATAGTACAAAATAAATACATTAGCAGCACTGCAGCCGTGCTACTCTTATTCCATTTAATTTCATCCATTAAAATGTAGCCCCTATTTTCTGTCTGTGCTCCTTGACAATTGGCAAATGACCATGAAACAGCCCATGTTTGCAATCACACAGCCCAGTGCTCCCCCAAACAACCAACGAGCCTGAGAGCAAAAGCATATTTGTGGACTCCTACCAGCACCTTCCCTTTTCATACAGCGATGGAAAACAGAAAGAGAATTAGGTTCCAAAGCAGCATTCATTATTAAGGTCATATCTTACAGCAGGCATGGCTACTGCAGCCAATTCTTGTTGCAACTTAAACTGAACGTGCAGCCATGTGATGAGAGATATAATGAGATTTTTAACACAGGGCTGCATCTGAGTGTTTGACAAAAAAGATTCAGCTGGGGTACAATGAACTGTTATTTATTTCCATTTGAGTTTAGCAAAGGTTGTCCTACACAACTGTGAAACAATTTTACACTTTTTAAATGTATTAGCTTTGAACTGAAACAGTAAATAAACTATTTATTTGGATTTTTTTTAGTATCTCAAAATGGATTAAGAAGGGTGTGTAGAGAGTATAACCACCACAGAGAGCAATTTTTTGATGGCAGGCTAATGGGATTGCAAAGGGTTATTTTGCTGGAGAGGAGATTTTCAGATGCTTTCTCTCTAATGAAGGTTTTGTTCCTCACTTACAAAGTGTTTTTTGCCTTTCCTTTTCACCCTTTTTCTTCTTCTTCTTTTAAACAAGTCAGGGAAAGGTGAATTGCCTTGGAGAACCGTGTTGTCATTGGACTAAATTAAACCTTAAAAGATCAAAGCTTTCAAAATCATGCTGAGATCAAACTGGGATCTTTGGAAGATTTAGAAGGAAGGAAAAACACTGATCTTTATGGTTTGTCTGAAAACATATTGCTCTTCAACTTCTCAAAATATGCAGGAGGAACTATTCCGTGTAAAAGAAAACCCCAATCTTCAGTGACAGAAGAGCAGCTTTTAGAGAAACCAGTTTTTCCTGAGAACAGGTGAAATTCACCTCTGTTCATTTAACTCTCCAATGGCTCAGGCGTTTTGCTGTAAATTTTCTCTCATGTGACCTTCTAAATCTCATCCTCTCACCAAAGACTGCTAAAGATAAAATAATGTTTAAATAAATTTATATCTTCCACAGCAGTGGAGAAAACAGTTATTAAGTCAAATACCTGCTCTCTTCAGATATTTGAAAGCTAGGGACTAAAATGGCCTTTAATGTCCATGGGGCCTAATATAATTTTTCTCAAGTTTGAAAATGACCTGTACCTGCCTACTCCTGGTCGTGGTGCCGCTGTCGGCAGTGGCTGCCCCACCAGCCCACAGCCAGGGCTTCACTGTGCTCAGGGTTTGGGCTGCAGGGGACAGCGGGCACAGGCACAGGACTGTTCCTGCTGGACAGGCCCATGGAAAAGAAGCAATTGCAAAAGTCACCTGTTTGGGATTTTGTCCGCAGGGCCGTTTTGGCTTAGGTTATCTTTTCCCTAGTGCCAGAGAAGGACACTGACACAGAAAGCTGGTCTTGCCTGCAGGAAGAGCTGATTTCACCTACAGCCATTTCTCACATGCCTGACAGACTAAGAATTGCTGTGTCTGTCCTGTGGCAGCAGCTGTGATGGTTAAACCCACCTTTTAAAGCTCATTGCCACATGCTCGTCTCAAACTTGCCACCAGCCCAGCTCAACCCCAACAACTCTGAACCCCTTCCTGCTTTGGATGTCGAGCAACAGTCCTTGAGAAAACCTGGGACGCTTGATCACAGTCACTGCTCTTCACACAATCTCACAGGTTTTCAAGCATTTTTGGGAAACTGGCTAGGAAAACTGCTGCAAAATGTAAAGGCACTTGTAGGTATGGGTAGAATATTTGGCTTTCCACAGGAAAGAGAGCCAAATGAATCATATTTCAGTATTGTACAGATGCACAACTAACATCAAGCCAAATTTAAATGTTTGCCTTCACCATATCCATTAGAATTTTCCCTCAAAAAACATTTATTCATAGAATTAACTTTCCTGTGTGAACATTTAAACATAATTTTCTCTGGGACTTCCTTTAAAGAACTGATGCTGGCACACATTCCTGGAAGAAGTCAGTTCTGAGGAGAAAGAAGAGGGACATGAAATGTATTCATTTAAGTCCTCAACTTTTGACTATTAGTACCTCACAATCACTTTAAACCATTTACAAATGATTATTTAGACTTTAAGATAACAAAGATCAATTTAAGTTTATACTGGAAAAAATATCTGCAGCAAATTATTTCAGCAATATCCTCAGTGGATTTAAATTGCCATGAAATTCAATATAGTGTATGGAATGATCACATTTTACAACACTGCAGCATATATTCTAAAAGGAATTCAGAGTTCTAGCAGTATCAATAAAGAATTAAAAGTCTACATGGTATTTTAAAGAGAAATTCACTTATCTATGTTAAGAATAGGACAGCAGTTATAAATTTATTCTATATCAGAAGGCATAATCTGTAATATCGACTAGATTTAATGACAGCTTAATTCAAACTAATTGTGTCAGATGGGGTTACACCACACAGTCACACTGTATTTGTTTCATTTCTAGAATGTTTTCGTGTCACTTATAGAACATTTACCTCAGTACTGTCTGTAGGCAAAATGGAAATCCACATTATTTCTGGCGGATTAGGAGGGGGCAGAGTGGGGGGCAACTGGATCAACTGAGTATTTCTGAGATGTCAGCAGCTAAGTTTTCTGCTTCCCAAAACATCAAAACTGTATTATGTTTTATTAAAATGAACTCACAAATGAGTCCAACAGAATGATAAATCCAAGTATCACTCATGCACGAATGCTACTGCAAAACAGGATGAGAAATCATTTGACATACAAAATACAATAGATGGAGCATATAAAAAAACAGGTTTACTCTGTGATTTTCTCACAGTCCACCTAAATCATAGCGCAGGCAGTAAGACAAAAATAACCAAACAAAAGCGTCCTAGAAGCTGCTAAGAAATAATCAGCCTGTTATTTAGTATACACAGAGATGTGCTATTGTTAATACCAAAGAAAGCACAGTTTACACTCCCAAATGCTGATTTATCAAACTGGAAAAGTAGAAGAGACAATTTTCTTCACTCTGATTTTCAAGAAAAATTTGCTTTGCTTCAAAATGTACACCTCATTCAGTGTTTCCATCAATCTCCTGAAGCATCCAAGTGATCATGTTTTTCTTTCACCACTTTTTACAAAATGGCCCAATTTTTGCAGCAAAACATGCAACGGAGTTCTCTTGTGCAGTATCACTTCCTTTTGAGGACATATTATCAAATTCAAGTCACAAATGAGAATCATGCTGTATCTTACACAAACCAAGGTTTCCAAACTCCCTGAGAAACTTCCACTTATGTTTAGAAGTGTTACTTGAAACACCTGCACAGGACTTCAGCCACTCCCTTGGGGAAAAGTCCAACTAAGCCTTTAAACACATGCATGGTACATTTTATGTGAACATGAACATCTCCACCAATGTCATCAACTCTTCAGCAGTTTTAAAATTAAATATGGACTTAAAGCATTTTCTGGATTAGGCCCTCTTTCCTTTCTTTATTAAAATGGGACAGTGGCTGTAAGCCAGCAGGAACTCCAGTGATAAAGTAGAAGACATAAAGTTGGAGAGAGATGTGATAAAAATCACTTCTATCCATGAGGAAATGACTTCCATAACTCATTTCAGTCTTTACTTCTTGTAAATAGCATGGCCCCGTAAAAAAGCCGCCTCTGTATCGTTTCTGGATACACACTACACTGATTGCTGACTAGCTCTAATTCCACAGAGCACGGAGCATTCTGAAGGGCTTTTTGCCTTGTGTTTCATTATCTTTACTGGAGTTTTTTTCCCCCTTTGGATTAAAGAAGTGACTACAGAAAAGAAAAGAAAAAGAAAAAAAAAAAAAAAGGGAAAAAAAAATCAGAAGGAAGACAGATCTACTGAAGAGGCAAAATTCACATTGCAATTTCTCTTCTGTTCCACGGGCTGGATGGATGATCTACCTTTCTTTCAACTTGCCTTTGCTGGAGGCAAGAATAGTGACAGTATGTTATAGAACTAGCTAAGGTGCAGAGCAGCTGGCTTCCCCAGCCTTTTACAAAAAGCCCAAAAGGATGAATTTTGGTAAGGCCTTAAACTATCAATTACCTTTACGTAGCTCTTGCAGCATTGACTGCTGAGATATATAATCTGCTGGACAAATACACGTTCTCCATTTTACTGTATTGTGTAGCTGTCAAAGAAGTATCTATCCAAATCTTTGAGACACATAGCTCTGAACAGATTTTTATAGGGTGCACAAAATCCCAAGGCCACAGTGATTTCTGTTAGTTTGGGGTCATTAATTATGTCATCCCCTCATATCAGACACTGCTGAAACGGAGAAAAAACAACTCCTACCTTAAGGAATCAAGTCTTTATTGACAAAAAATGCATAGAAGATAACTGAAACAAATTTATTTCTGCAATAAAAGAAGTTAGGGACCTTATATTTTAAAGTGGGATGCTCTGAAAATAAAGCTTTAAAAAATTAAGAAAACAAAACAACAAAGAACTGTGTTTCTAAACGTCTCCTGAAAGCACATTTTACGCTGTTGAACAAGAAGAACGCACAGGCTACCGTACTCAGTACAGTACTGTAATATACTTCCAGTCTTCGTCATTTGTTAGGAGTATAAAATTTATACTCCCTGTGCTGAAATAGATAAGAAAGGTAAGCAAATCAGACACCACACAACATTCTGGTTTGAACTTGTCTCCTGCAATTATTTCAACTCAGTAGAAACTCCCTCACCTTATTATAAGTCTGTCCCATAAAGATTCGGAAGGATAGAGGAGCTTGGTGTGCATCCAGCTTTACAGAGAAAATATGAAGATTCGGTGAGATACAAAAAAATTCCAAAGTGTCCTTGGGGGATCCTATAGTGTCACAAAGCCTGAAGATTGTCCCCAGGGACCCCTCCACATTTTCTGTGGAGGGCAAGTCTGAGAGATGCTTTGGTCTGAGTGCTCCTGGCTGGATGTGCCTGCCCCATAAAGTACAATGCTGCAGCACAAACAACCTGGGCTTGCAGTCAGAGAGAGCCTTTAAATCAGGAGCCAGAGAGCAACTCAAAATTAGCAGTACTGAAGATAAATTATTTGAATCATCTCTAGTCAGCATGCAAATTCTCAGTTTATATTTTAGTTAGATCTTCTGCAGGAGCAATGCCTAAACAGCAAGGAGAGACAGGAATTACAGTCCAGGGTGAGGGACCAGCAGCCTTTTACACATCCACACTGTGCGTGGTCTCACGAGGCTGTTTGGGTAATGTGAGGTCAAATTTAGCTGAATTTACAACAGCACTGGATTGGTAATAGATCAGGTACAGATCTTTTTATCAGTTTAATGTAAATACAGGATTATAGATGTAAAGCACCTTGATATTTTTAATAATTTTTTAATTAATTTTCTTTTAAACATTTTAGTCTGTGTATGCAATCATGTTAACTAAACCTAACAGGATCCAGGAAATGTCTTGGTATTTATACAGACAAAGCCTCTTGAACTTGTTAAGTATACCAATGTATAATCAGAATTATCACACTTCTTTTTACATCAGAATTCACTATAAATTTTTTAAAGAGAGATATTTCCAGAAAATCCCAGCTCCCTTCCTTCTCCTAGGCACCATTATTAAACTGAAAGGGAAAAATTATGAGAAAGAATATGCATCTTCAGAACTGAACTACTGACATGAAAAGTTTTCCATTTTCAGGATATTACCCAGTGGAATACACTGACTTGAATTCAAGTAAAAATTGTCTTGTTGATTTTTATTTTTAAATTACATTAGGATTTCTTTTTTTAAACTATCTTGTCCTGATTGTACAGACATGAGAGGCTGTTCTCTCATTCTACGGAATGCTGGTTAATCTGATGAGTTCAATACCTGCTTCTGTTAACCTACCTGAAAAGCCAAACCTACCTGTTCCACACTGAAGGTTCACCCTAGGAGGCCAACACTTGTCATAAAGGATGCCTTCCGAGACAGTATTTAGTTTTGGAGTATCTTATGAGGGCCAGTGAACATATTGCTACTTAAGCAAAGTCCCAGATAATTTCTCTGTGTTAACCAATCAGTAATTGCTTTAAATGTTGTTGTTTTATTATACATTTGCCTGGCTAAAGGTGACCTCACAGACTGAAGCAGCTGAGGAATTGTAGCAGCCATAGATTCAGATTCTGCTTCTTAAGGAAGAGAAAAGGAGAAATTTAGATAGATAAATCTACCTTGTAGATAGATGGCAAAGCTGTTCCTTGATAGCCAGAATTTGAAAATAGATGGACTGAATCCATCTTCACTACCAAAGCGCAGCCCTTTCCCAAGCTGAAATCACAGCCTGATGGAGTGGCTGTACCTGTGCCTCTGCAGTAATGCAAAAAAATTATGGATAATGTGAAATTTATGAGAGGAAAGAGACGAAGAGAAGATTCTGTTGTATATATGTTGCAATTATTAACAGTAACAGGGTAAAAAATTCCTCCCTGACCTCTAGACTAGCACAGCCTTTCAGGCAGTGACACTGCAGACACAAACCTAACCCTTGTTTAGTCAGACCAAACCCCAGCTGGAAATGAGACACGCAGCAGCACTTGCTGTTATCCATCCTGTGCCTCACCAGTAACAAGTCTGGGAAGAAAAGTTTCTTTGTGGATGCACAGCAAATCACCAAAAGGACACACAATGGAAATGAAATCCAGACATAAGAGCTCATTTTCTGTTAATGAAAAGTTCATGTATAATTACTAGCATAATCAAAATCCCATTGGTTTTAATGGGAGTCTCTGATTATGCAAATATCCTCTCATCACCTCCAAGGTATAGAGGTATGTATAAGAAAACACACATTGTCAGAATTTCATTGCGGGTGTAAAGAGAGTGTTAAACATCAGTTGTATTTTTTGTTTAGCTGGCTATCAGATAGTGGTATTATTATTATTATCATCCAGATGAGTTCCCCCACAACAATGTTAATCAAAACCATTTCTCCCTGTCAGCCATGAAAGTGAGGAATCAACTCAACGTCCATGGGAAGAATTGATTGCCTGAAACCCTTGTCATGTTTGTAAGAACCAGGAAGTTGATGTTCATCAGTCTCTTTTAAATGAGACTATCTTAAAAGAATTTGTTTTTAAAAAACATCTTTTCAGTCTTGGCCTTGATATTTCATTACAGTCTGTATCAGTTCTAACAGGAATATGATTTTCTTTTTCAAAGTAATGTTCCTTACATCATCTGACAGTCTTTACTATTCATCTTAAGAACTCCTTTTGGCATCTGGTAGAGCCAGTTGTACCTGCCAGAGCGTTTTTAATTCAGTAATAAAACCAGGTGCCAAGGCAGCCAATTGACAACTGTTAATATTCAGTTCTTGATTTGTGCATTCTTAAATTGCTCTAAAATCAATATCAGTGCAGCTCTGAGGAGGTAGGTTCTGGCTGCCTCACCTGCAGACATTAGAAACAACTTTCAATTAAAGTATTAATTGAACAAAGTTTAACTCTGAGGTGTTTGCTCGGACTGAAATGACCACTCCTCAAACCATGCCACACCAACTCATTCCCTTGGATCTCCAGCACCAGGTGGAAAAAGCACCTCGGCCAGACCCCTGGGAGGGCTGGACCGTGCTCCAGAGGGACGATGCCGCTGTGAAGGTGGGGGCTCAGGGAATGAAGCCTCTACCGTCAAAAGACCTCAAAAACAGTATTTTAATCTCCAATTTTTATACCCAAATGTATCAGTAGGGCATTTAAGCACTCGACAAGTGTCAGTCACTTTTCTCTATAATAAGACTTAGAATTAAGCCCAAGTACTTTAGGATTAGAAATGGACTTAAGCATTCCCTCAGAAGTTTGAATAAATGAAAGCCTTGTCACAAATATATCTATATCTATATATAAAGTAATTTGCTCTATATATGAGTTTTTCATCACAGCCTCACAAAAGATTTCAAAATGAACTTGAGAATTCCTCTCCTTTCATATCTGTTGTCGTAAGTTTGGTCACGCTGTGGAAATACTGATTTTAAAGGTAATCAGCACTCGGAAGCTACCATTCCAACCTCAAAAATAACATTTTTTTCTTTTCCCACATGCCAGTTTGGGAGCATCCAGTAGTTGCAGTAAGGATTTTTTTGAATCTGACTGAAGTTTCTGGGTTGCTTCTGACTCAGTCTGGAGTAGTAACCCCTGTCACTCACCATGCTCCACAGAGCAGCACTGGGAACATGCATCAGGTGAATTCTCTGAGACTTGTTTAACACTGTCCATTCTGAGAATATCTTCTTCAGATGATAAAATTTTATTTATCAGAAAGAACTGAGGCTTGCACCGAGCTCCCAGAGACTGCCAAAGGTGAAGGGATGACCACTCATGAAGCTTCTTCTTGGAAAAGTATCCAAGAAGAGGTCTCCTATATCGGAGAAGCTTCATACAGATCAGAAACTTAAACATGACTGAGTATCCAGAACACCCAACTAAATTCCCACATTTGTGGTAAGTTATATGATACTGCATTAATAAAACAGTCTCCAGAATGCACAGCCACTGGTGCAACATATGGGAAAAATGCTGTCTCCCTCCCTGGATCCCAAGCAATTTCTTTGCCTTTTCTTGTCTCAATCTACTATCCTGGGATTCTCTTTCCCTCCATCTCCTGATGACAGGAGCTGAGGTGAGCTGCTGGCTCTCTAAAATGGGGTGATAATGTTCAGAATTGTCCCCCATACAGCTCAGCTCTCTGTCAGCATAAAGAGCCACCAGAATAAATAACTTTATTAATGTCTCCAAGTTCCAATTTAACCTGCCCTTTTTTTATCAGTTCAACCTCCTCAGTTACGGAAAAGAATTGGCCTGAATAATTAGATAAAAGACTGCCAAGCAAGGATAATGCATAGTGATTTTTCTATTTAAATTACTGGGCCAGTGAAACATTTGTGGTTCTCTTTAACTCCCAGGAGACAATGAATGAAGCCCTCAACTTATACCTAGGGGATACAAAGGAGCCAGAAATTGCTTTCATGACAATAAATATCTGCATTGCCTTGTAGTTCTACTGCCTTTGGAACTGATTTTCGGTCATCTCTTAGCTGTACTTTAAAAAGTCTGAATTTGAATCAATTTACATACTCCCTAATAGAGTGCAGATGACCATAATTTCACTAAAAATAGAAGTGAGTGTGGCAGTCCTCAGTCTTTGCCTGATGTTCTCAACTATTCTATCCATCACATGGCCCCACATGGATATGTGGAATCTAAATATTATTACGTTTGTATAGCTTCACTCAGGGACTCTGGAGGCATTTGTTATTTTGGATTTTGGGGAAGTGTGTGAATATTTGAGGGTTTTTTCCTCTTTCTTTTTCAATCACGGAAATACATGAAGATGAGTAATAATTAAGGAAAGTATGACTTTTGTTTTAAAACAATTCAAATACTGAACTCCTTTCTGAAAACTTCACCTGAGACAAGGAATACCAGGGGCTCTGAAGGGCCCAGAATGTCTCCTCCTTGATCTGTGTTGCGGTGGGGTCGC
Source organism: Mystacornis crossleyi (assembly GCA_013400655.1). Taxonomy (NCBI): domain Eukaryota; kingdom Metazoa; phylum Chordata; class Aves; order Passeriformes; family Timaliidae; genus Mystacornis; species Mystacornis crossleyi. Next base: position 4 of record VYZQ01006995.1, on the reverse strand, counting down.
TGCA
>VYZQ01006994.1:0-11639 GCA_013400655.1 Mystacornis crossleyi | reverse complement strand
CCCAAATATGAGTGTTAACTTCATTTAGTGTAGATTCATTTGTACTTACTTGTTGGAATGCTTACTCATATAGCTGCCATTATTGTTAATAGTATCATATTATTGTTATTGTCATTAATTTGTTACATTTGTGGATCTTCTCATGAAGAAAACATAAAACATAATAGAAAAAAAAGTATCTCCCTCCTTTGTGAGTTACACTCAGCACAATTCCACGTAAATGAAGTTGGACTAGAGAAAGGGAACTGAGAAATATGGAAGGAAACTGGTGAAGTGAAGATTTGGTGTAAGGCAGGTAAAAGCACTTTTCTTCCTCAAATCTGTCCTCTTCAAGGCAATTTTACAGCTCAGTCCTATACATATTCTTCTCCTTCTATAAGGAAATAGCTTTTTCCTTCTTATGAATCAGGTTCCTCTGTTTCCCCTTATCACATATTTCTTAAAAGGAAATCATCATAATATAATTGTTGTCATACACAACATACACATAATTAACTTTACAGTGTACTGAGCTTTACCCTGATAATTTTTATTCATACTCTGTTTACATAGTTTTCTAAAAGATGTCCTGATCCTTTTCAGGAGGTGTGGCTGCTGTCCATTCTTACTAGGGTCTCCAGCAACTAGAAACTGCCTGTCGGTTTGTGTCTTTAAAAACAACTGTAGGAAGAACAGATTTTTCAAGAAGAAAAGATCTATCCCTTCCGGACCCCATCACCTGATACAGAGCTGTTGAGAATAGCAGCAATTGTGCTCATGATACATTTTACAAGAAAGCATCCCTATTCAAGGAATCCTACTTTCTTTTTGAAAGACACTCCAGTTTCTTCCAGTAATGTGAGACTGCCAATGGAAGAAGCCATCTGTCGTCTTCCAGAGCCACACACCGTGAGAGAGATGCAAGCCTTCCTGGGTATGGTAGGTTGGTGTCGTATGTGGATAGCGAATTACAGGCTCTTAGTGAAACTCCTTTATGGGGCAATAAAAGAAGCTGAAAATGGCATTATAATTTGGACTGAATGTACAAGAGCTGCATTTAAACAGCTGAAACACTCCCTAATGTCAGCTCTAGCATTAGGCTTACCAGATTTGACTAAGCCATTTGAACTTTTTTACACATGAGAGACTCAGTGTGGCATTGGGCATACTATCACGGCACCTCGGAGACCAACAGAGGGCTGTGGCCTACTTCTCTAAACAGCTGGACAATGTCAGCCAAGGGTGGCCTGGGTGTTTGAAGGCCGTGGCTGCTACTGTCATCCTGATTCAAGAGGCCCGGAAACTCACCCTTGGACAACACACTGTAGTGTACATGCCACATGCAGTGGCAGCAGTACTGCTACAGAAAGGAGGACATTGGCTGTCTGGCAATCAGATGCTAAAATACCAGTCACTGTTGTTAGAACAGGATGATTTTACCCTGAAAACAACTTCTGTCGTTAACCCTGCCATGTTTCTGTCCTTTACCGTAACTGCTGATGGGCCTGAGCACGACTGCTTGCAGACAATCGAGGCAGTCTATTCCAGCAGACCAGACCTGAAGGATGTACCCCTAAAGAATCCAGACTGGGAGCTGTTTACAGATGGGAGCAGCTTCATGAGAAATGGTAAGCGAAAAACAGGTTATGCAGTAACAACCCAGGACAAGGTGATCAAGGCGAAGGCCCTACCAGCAAATGTGTCATCGCAGAAAGCTGAACTGATTGCATTGACAAGGACCCTGGACCTGAGCGAAGGAAAAAGGATGAATATATGGACGGACTCTAAATACGCATTTAGTGTTGTCCATGCCCATGGAGACATCTGGAAGGAGAGAAGACTGTTGAACACCCACGCTGTCCGAGGCCTAAAGGTGGAAACTAGGACCATGAGAGAGGTGGAGAAACTGAAGAAAGCTAAAGTTTTAATTGATGAATTTATGCTGATATGCAAATGGACCAAACCTATAACAGTGTAAAGAACTCGTGAGCTGTTGTCCATCTTGGGGTCCTTTTTGGAAGCAGTCTCTGGTTCCCCAAGGTGTACTTCTGAAGGCCTTCAAATAAATACCTACCTTTATTCCCTTACTCTTGTCTAGTGTCTGTTTCTAGGTGGCTGGATAAGGCCTCAGATTCTGTTTATTCAAAATTCTGCTACTGGCCTGCTCCATAATGCTGTGCAAATAATAATTTTTTATGCCATCCTTTGTCAATAGACAAAAAAAAAAAACCCAAAAAACAAAAACAAAACACACGAGAAGACCGTATATTTTTAGAATTTTGAAACATTGACGTATTCTGGCTAATTCTGTAAAGGATAATGATAACATTTCCCTTTTATAGTGAAATTGGTAAGACATAATCTGAAGAAAAGTATCTATACCTGCATCAAATAGGTTAATTTGAAAAAATTAGGTGTTTTCTTATTTTGATGAAACACTCCAATTCCCTTTGAGTTGAGAAAGTAAAAACACTGAGGTACTCTCTAAAGAAAATCTACTGAGAATTCTTCAGTTAGAATAATGAGCAGCTACGACACAATTAAAGATAGTTCAAATAAGAATTAGAATTATAAATCAAAAAAAAAGAAAACAGTTGTTCTTTTTCTTACCTGCTGGTTTACGGGAAAATTCCTGTTGATTTTTTTAATCTATAAAAATGAATAAAGAAATAGATTAATACTCAGTCACTAGAAGAAAAAAGAAAACCAAAAAATTCAACTGGATTTTAGACACATATATCAGACTCCCCCTTCCAAATTATGTTTGCAAAAAAGACAATAAAATTTCCTGCAGTAAAGGGACAGAAACCTTTGACAAGCTCATTTGAATAATGGGATATTTCTGTGGTCACTTTGTGATTCATTCTGCTGTGAATGGTGAGGTGAATACATGCAAAATTATTTCTAAATTCCAAAACACTATGTCTTTTTTTTTTTCCTTATTAGAAGCTATAAAATAAGCTAGAATATTTAACTCTACATAAAATTACATCAGAGCAAATGCCTACCAACCACCAAAGTCATCAAACTTTAGGCAAGTTCCTTTCCTTGAGAAAATTGAGAAAATTTGGGCTGGAACAGATTTGGAAATCCCTTACTCTACCCTTTTATCCTAGGCACAAAACTAAGGATGCAAAATCAGTTCTGATAATTGTTCAAGTAATTTTTTCTTAAAACATTCAACAGTATCTGTAGGTGAAAAGTAAAGAGAAAACCTGTGCGAGACACCTGATTCATGAGGAGTTTGTGTTTAGCCCTTGTAGTGGGTTGGAACATAGTTGATGGACAGTCTTTTAGACCAACCACTTCTCACGATCTTGCATATATAAAAGCAGGACAAGGGCGGGAAGTCGCAGCCTTTTTGTTTCCAGCTTTCCTGGGGGAGGTGGGGTGGGAATGGGCCCGGGCCTCCCCTCCCCTGACACCAGGGCACTGCCCCCGGGTCACTCCGGGAGAACCGTCTGAGAGTCGCGGGCAGCTACGAAACAGCCCTAGGCTGCCGCGTAGCCGAGAGCACACGGCGCAGCTCCTGAGGACTGGTGGCTTCCCCTCCCCACTCCCATGCGGCCCCACGCAGACCAGGCAGGAGCCAGCAAAGCTTTTTGCAGCCAAGGCCGCTTATATTGAACTGAAGAAGGCACCATGCAGCCAGCAGCATGAAGGGAGAGAGACTTTCTCTAACGTAAAGCCTGAAGAAAATCAACTCTTGCACATGGCAGCTCCAAGGTCAGAGAGAGAGAGACAGTGAGTCACGTGAGACAAAGCTGAAGATGGCGGCGGGAAAAGGGGGCGGAGGTGCTCCCAGCGCGAAACTTAAAAATGCTTCTTGCAGGCCGTGGTAAAAACTGTAATATCACATATTGTTTTGTTTCTTTAATCCATTTAAAAGACATTGGGGGATGAGAATTCTGTGTGCAGCCTGCGAAGAAAGAAAAGATGGCCACACCAGGTCACCTAGAAGCTGCAGAAAGCTTTCAAAGATTTAAAGAGAGCCACTGCTTTCAGGCTAGAATAGCCCACCCTTAAATGACAATAACCCAGTGTGATGGCCCATGATGGCAGTGTGGGAAGACTGCAAGATTCATGGGAGAGATATTTTTTCCACCTCAGCAAATTGTATTTACGGGGCGGATTGCTGAGTTGTGGAAGAAACCACAGCATAGCAGAAGAAAAACCCTTTTTCCTTAAGCATAAGAAAGAGACTCTTAAGAACTGACCAAAACCCCCGTGTTTGTTATTCTTTGTGCAAGTTCCGGAAAAAGAGGGGGTGTGTTAGAAGAGAGGGGAGTTTAGCTTTAATTTTTCATTATTTCTTTTTGCCTTTAATTCTGTTATAGCAATAAACCTTTCTTTATACTGCAACTCTTTAAGTCTGAACCTGTTTTGCCTTGCATTTTTATAGTTCTCCTCAATACTTCCTTATTTTCCTCTTACGCAAACATCAGATTTCGTGCACTTAACGATTAGCTGCGTTAAACCACAACACCCTGCAGTTCATGGACTCCATCTAAACAAACATTGCCAGCTTTCTGGCATTCAAGTGTCCAACACAAAAATAATTATGTGTAGAACATACCCATTCTTACCATTACTGGAACAAATATGTTGTTTTTTAAGCATAAGCTCTGAAAGATTTTGACAACCTAGTAAATCTAAAATGTGCATTCATGACAGATACTTAATACCTGGAATAAACACATATTTAAATTAAAGACATTGCCAACTAGATATCTATATAGAATGTATCTGAGTGAGCTGAAAACCACAGTATAACATTAAACTGCTTCATCCAACCTGCAACATCTTTTTAGAAGAAAAATCACCACTGAACTTCCTCCAGTGTTTACAATCTTGTCCCTAAACAACTATATGCAGAGATGTGTGGCACTGCGTTTTGCAAACTTCAAAATCAGGCTGCAGTGGCTAGCTCTTTGCATTCCTCATGCAAATATTAAGCAAGTCTGCCACTGACATCTCACAGTTTTGCTATCAAAGGATAATTCCCACTGTCAAGAATATGCTGCAAGCAATTTCAGTTGGTTTTCAAATGTATCCTGCATCAAAAGTGCCAGAAGAGCATTTCTATCCTTCCTTCTTGCATGTGCATTAGCCTCACCTTCCTTCTTTCTTCAATGCTAGGTAAGGAGAAGCATTAGAGGAGCTAGGAGATTCAACGGACAAGAATAGTATAAAATTAATCCATAAAAGATATCAATTATCTCATATGATTTTTAAAAGAAAAAGGAGATAAAACTCATGTTGTTTGACAGAAAAAAATACTTGAAAACTGCTAGTATTTATTCCTAAATCAAACATTAATTACTCCAGCATGATAAATCCCTGTTTTTGTTAGCAGAAACTAGTAAAGTCCTTGTCAAAACCATGTATTTTCATCTAATTTAAGCAAAGACTACAGCAAATAGCCTGAAAATTTTAAATTATGAAAGAACAATGCCATGAAAAAGAGATTTTATTTTCTACACAAAATACTGAAAATATCTATTTAGTGGCAAGTCACAGTTACATATTAAATAATTTAGGAGTGTTTTTGTTTACTTCAAACATAGAGATTGCATTTTTTTAAACAGATACAAAGTGCATTAGGTGCCCTGTGTACTTTGAATGTTCCTGTAAAATGTAAATACGCAGTTGAAACATCATTTTCTCATTCAAAAATTTTCAGCTCATTTTGTAAAGTACAATCTAAGCAGCTGCATTACATGGTTGTTTTAACTGGTGTTATTTTGATTAATTAAAACAACTCTGTTTATCTTTCAGGTAATACGGTGATTTCTTGAAATGTATTATTTTAAATTCTTTTACAGTTTGAAAACTGCATTGTAGTTGTTCAAGTCTACCTGAAAATAAAAATTGTTAAGTATGATTCCTAAACCTTTAGGAACACCTAAATATTTATCATTCACATGCATAAATATTGGAAATTACAGAAAAAGAAGTTCTACAATTAGGCAGCACGCATATGTTCTTCCCAGCATGTTACAATGTACATTGAGTAAAATTTAATTTCCAGATTGATAATATTTGGTAATTAAAACCTAAAAGTAAACATCTTCCATACACGGAAAGAGGAAAAAAAATCTTGTTACTTTGCAGGTTATCTGAAAGAGAAATGTTGCTTCAGTCTTCCATAACTTTACTAAACTCATAGTAATGCTATGAGTTATTAAGCACAATCACAGCACACAACACCATGTAACTGATGCAATTAAATAAAACTTGTTTTCATAAGAAGAAACTAGTACAATACACTGCAAATATACATGAATGTAATATTTTTAAATAAAACACACCAGCAGATACTACAGTTAAAAAAAAAAAAGGCATTCTGAGAATATTCTTTAGAAAGGTATGTTTATACAGAGCAATTAAAAATCAGGAGTGGCACAAAAGGAGACAAGAGGAAGCTAGAAAACAAACTCTTTTCTGAAGTCAAAGACAATGTATGCTGATTTGAAGCTAGCAAGAACTACCTGCTTCTACTTCAAGTACAAAAAAACAGGTGCTGAGGAATGATATTTTATTCTGGTTCAATTTCTATGAATGCAAATTGGGGAAAAAAAATCTACAAATACCATAGGAAAACTAATTTGGGATATGATGATCAATTCAAGGTGGAAGGAGGAAGAAGGAGTCAAAAAGAAGGTCTCTGCAGTATCTTGCATCTGACAAGCAAATAGGCAAGTGGTGATGATATGAGAACAATAACGGTCTTACAGAATCATAGAATGGTTTAGGTTGAAAGGAACGTTAAAGACAATCTAGTTCCAACCTCCTTGCCATGGTCAGGGACACCTTTCACTAGACCACGTTGTTCAGAGTTCCATCCAGAGCTCTAGCTTTGAACACTTCCAGGGATGGGAAGAATATATTTTCATGAAAGCTATCAAGGAAGATTGGTTCGAAGCATAACTGATGTTAAAGGTACAAATACGTTTGACTAGATATGTTCCAAAAGTTCATCTGGCAGTATGTTTGGACATCATAGACATGAAGAATACCAGGCAGGGAGATGATATGAAGTGGAACATAATGAAAAATGCCCCATGGCCAAATTCAGTCATTTTTGTGTACTAGATGTTGCAACCACAGACTGATATTTTCACAGTCATGGCTGTGTCTGCTCTGCAGAGGAAACAAACAAGAACATGGAACAGAGCACTTCTCAGCAGGTACACAAATAAGCAGACTTTGGCTTCAGGTGTGCAAATGATTGCAGATGTTTGGGGCTTTTTAAATTGTATTACTTAAAATTCTTCATGCCAGAGAAGCAGAAGAACGTAGAAGTAACGCAGAAGAATACTGTTCCATACTATTATCTTTTTTGCATGAATTGTGGCCTATTTTTGTTGCTCTCTGCTGAAATACAGCTGATTAAGCTCATAAAAGCTGGGTTTTAAACTTTTACATTCAGTTAAAGCTGAACTGAATTGTTCAGTCCTCTGAGAGATACTGTTTCAGACCTTCTTTGAGCAAATAGCACATCAACAACTATTTTCAATTTCCATATGAGGATTTTAAAGTGCAATTTGAAAACTACTATTTATTAGGGGTTTGTTTGACCTTTCTTACCTATTTATATTAATGAAATTTGCTATTCCAATTTAATCACTGGATCTCCATGAGATGATGAGGAAATGTCTTTTCAATGAGCACTAAGGACTCTTAAGAATAGTAAGATCAAGAGATTCCAGGTTTCTCCAATCCTTAAAAATTTAAATAGAAACATTTTTTATGCTTGAAAACTCTATGTGTACCACACTTGCTTTGATCCTATTTCACGATAAACTGTATTGTAAATTAGACTCAAAGTTCTAAAGGCATAATAGGAAAGGTAATTAATATACGGTGTAAGACTCAGGTATCACACCTGGTCCTCTGCAAGAAACAATGACATAATAGGTGCTAGTTGCTAGGACAGAGATCCTGGCAGAGACCATTCCCTTGGAGTACCTAGGGGAACAGCCAAGATGGAAGGGCAACAAATGAAACAAGTGGGTACCAGTGTCTGTTCAGTATTCTGCTGACTTAGGCAGTAAATAAGATTCACCCACACTTTCACTTATGACTTGATCTCTCATTTTCTTGCAGTCTGTAGATATCATTTAACTTTGCAGGTCACAGTAATTTTCCAACTAAAAAAGGACCCTTTATTATTTTAATTTATGCTAGCCATACATATGGATTTCCCCAAACAATTTAGACTCTGTAACCTTCACCATCAACTGTTTGCATTACACAACTGCTGATTTACATTCATTAACAGATAATTAAAACATAATAGCTTGAGAAGAATATAAATTCATTAGATAGTTCTTCTTCTCATGCACTGAGATGAAGACAAGTAACAATTTAATTTGTGCCATTGGGATGTTAAGTGATTCCAAACAGAAAGCAAGATCATTACAATTTGGAAGAAAACATGAGTCCATACTGTGATAATCTTATGTTAACGAATGAGTAAGAAAGAGTTCATAACACTTGAAATTAGTAGTTGGCTAGTCTTACTTTCTGTTCTTGCTAGGCTTCTGTTTGCTCAACAGGATAGGTGAGTTGTGATAAGACTGTGAAATTTTGTCATCCAAAGTAAATGTGTATTGAAAGTCTAGCTGATTCGAAAGAAGCATAGAAGCATGCAAAAGCCTGCACAAAATACATAATATATTGGTAAATGCATTCAAATATATGTATAGTTGCCTATAGACTGAATATAGCAATTCTTGATGTTGGTTTTACAAGCTGCAGTAGATTTTAGAGTTCACACTAAAAATCTATATAATCTAACTTATGCAAAAATATCAGTCAATATGTTCTGGAAAATATGGGAGCACAGAAGTATTTAATGCATCATTCACATCTGCTTCTTGACCTACCAGTGATGGCACCATTCTCTGTTGTGTGTTGATCACATTTTACCAGCTGAATAGTTCAAAGGATAAAAAAATTAGGATTACTTCCATAATTTCTAGCACTTTCATGTCCTAGCTGGATTTTTCTCAAGACTAGACACGCTGGATTGCAAGTACACAGCCTTAAGGAACTCAGCATCAACTTCCTTGAAGGAAGAAAGGGGAAAACTCCAGAATACACGAACCGTTATACAGAGGAGAGGCTTGATTCAACACTGAATAATGCATAAGCACAAGCATGACCTCTGCTTTCGAGTCTGTTCCTATAGATACCTGCAGGCTGAGTCATCCTCACTATGGTTCCTAGATGAGAACAAAAGTGAGAACCAAGATGGTATGTTTCAGTTTATATAATCAATGTTGTAAAATCTCTCTTGGAGCCAAAAAATTACAAAAAGAGATCAAATATTTGTAAAGTTTATAGACAATGAGGACACAGTAGACACAATTCAGGTAGTCCCTAATCAGCTGTCTGAAGAAGTCCTAAAGTAGAAAATGGCTGGAAAGACAAAGGGAAATATAATTATTCTTTTGTTATCACTAGACGCAGGACTAGATGGATCTTTATTCTGGTACAGTACAATGTTGCTCATGGATCACCTTCATCCATATGAAAACTAAAATGTTTCATTTTAATCCTACATAGAAGGAGAGGAAGAAAGGCCTGAGACAGTCTTGAGGTTTCGTCTGGAAAGCAGAACTCTCTACAAGGTTCCTTTTAAATTCTACTGATTGCCTTTGTATTAGCCAGTTGCACAAAATATGCAGAGGGCCTCCATGTTTTGGTGAGTTCCAATAGATGCTGGTATTTGACAAACATTTTTGGGACAACAAAATATGGCTAGTAAAACTCAGGAATGCACCCCCAAAACCAGAAGATGTATACAAATCATTCCTCAGAGAAGTGTTGAACATTTGAAAGAAAATATTTGTGTATTGAGAGTTATTATTAATTTAGGATACGCAAAAGCACTATCAAAGCACAAATGGCCATCTGAAATGTGATCAAAAACCTGCATACTATCAAACCTTTAATTTCTCACTCAAAGGGATTCAGTGATGCACTGAACACTACAAGCAGAGCAGGAATGGATGGATATCAGAAAGAAATACCAGATTTGCACCTATTACAGGAAAGTATAGTGGGAGCCCAAGGAAAAAAGCACAAAGCCTACTCTTCAAAAATCTGTGATGCTTCAATAATAGGAATGCTTCAATAATTAATGCTTCAATTGAATGCTTCAATAATTAATTAAAAATAATTAATTTTACTCAAATTTTAAAAAAAAATTTAAAAGTCTTGTGGGCTTTTCTTACTTAACAGATTAATGGCTTCACTTAATGCTGCAATATTTAACAGCCATTCCTNGGTTATGTCAGCCCAAAACCTTCTCTGGGGAGGAGGAACAACAGCTGGTTCTGTCCAAACCATCTCATCCAATTAAAGAAAAATCTGCAATCGATGCTTACATGCTTTTATTGTGGATGGGGGCACAAGGCGGAGGAGGAGCGACCTCACCCTCCCTCAGCTGTGCTGACTTAAAAAATTTTCTGAAAAAGTCAGCAGAACAAGTAGGTGCCACTTGTAGCCCTTAGTTTACAAGAGCAGAGCCAGGCTTGTAACGTTAGGGCTTATTTAAAACCATCCAAGATGCCAACAGCGCGCTTTTCACCCTGAGTTAATGATATTTAGTATGTTTTCATGTAGTCCCAGCTTCTGGAGTCATGGGATAACACAAAAGGATGAACCTTGAAGAATTTTTTAGCTGTTGTGGTGACACGCTTGTGGAAAGCTTGAGAATTTGAATGCTTAGCCAGAAAACAAGTAACCAGTGCCTAAATGCGAATTTTTAAATACCTTAATATCCTCTTGAGTCTTGGAGACTGAGTCATGGTTCTGGGAAGGGTAACATTACAGCTTTATGGTCTGCTGCAAGACTTGGCTAGGATGAAATCAGAGGTTTTCTGCAATAATTTGGAGCCTCTGTTCTCTCTGTGGAGGGGATGGTCCCCAGCAAGTAGCAGAGGATGCCTGCCTATTAAATTCACATTAAATTAATAGAATTGACTGCTTAACAGTCTTCACAGATCAGGACAAGGAAAGATACGCCTGTGCAGATTTAGGAATCTATTATTAACATTTGAGTGTGAAGGCTTGGACCCCAACTTCTTAGTGTTATTTCTTCCATATGAGTTAGGTCTAAATCTAAATCTCTATCTCAACCGCAGCACCATGAAATTATTCTAGGGTCTGTAAAGTAACTTGAGATTGAATGAGATGAGCAGTGGAAGAAGGATTTTGTACTCAGGACATAACAAGATAATATCAGAAGAGCAATTCTGAGCAATTCTTAGGCAATCCCAAGTAGAGCCCCTCTAGCAAGAGTCCAACTATACTGACAAGGCCACTGCAGTGTGAGTCTGAGATCAACAAATCAGCACGTGGGCAGGTCAGGGCTTTAGTGGCCAAAGCTGTCCTGTCCTGTCCTGTCCTGTCCTGTCCTGTCCTCTCCTCTCCTCCCCTCCCTTTCTCTCCTCTCCTCTCCTCCCAATCCAGATTGCACTCTCTCTGACAGCTTTCTCACTAATTTCTCTACCTACTTCTTAAGAGATTTCACCAGCACATACGTTACAGCTGAGGCATCTTCCTCCCTCAGCCTTCTTTGGGAAGGGAACTGCAAACCAGAATTCCTACAAATTCAGTTTAAGATTTGGATTTAGACATCTATAGTT
>VYZQ01006992.1:6230-34231 GCA_013400655.1 Mystacornis crossleyi | reverse complement strand
AAAAAAAAAAAAAAAGCCTCCCACTTGTTTAATTTGTAACAGTGTTTGTAACAATGTTGTCAGAGGAGAGAGACCTTAAATAGAATACATGTAGAATGTTAGATGGTTTTTTTACCCTGTAAATCTGCTACCGTATGATTACGTAAGCATTTTTTTTACCTGTGAAGTCTACTTTTCCCAGAAGGTCCTGGATCTGTGGAGCTAATCCTAGTTTGAAGAGATATAAACTGCAAAGAAGAAAATTAGGCTTTAAAGTTCTGTATGTGATTGAGCAGTTTGCTTTCTGTACAAGAGGAAAGCACTTTTATGAAGCTTGTCCTTTAACACTTGACTTACATGTGCCAATATAACATAAATTAACACTAAAATTTTCTTTGTGCTATATTTTCAAGGCTTACAGAAAAAGAAATCTTTTCAAGAAGCATCTCTAAGAGAGTCACTGTCAGTGTATGTCAGGTCACAAGGGGGTTTATTAAAAAAGTAGAAAACCTTAGTGAAAGATAGGTAAAGAAATGAAAAATTGGGGGAAAAATGAGATCTGAAAGCATTTTATCACAGCTTATTTCTTTGGATCTGTGGTCTGTTTTAACTTGCATTAATTACATCCCTGTAATTACTAGCAGAAGACACATAAATCACTGACACCCTTCTTACTAAGTGTGGAGGAACAAGGACCTGTAAGTCCATCCAATAGCATCTCAAAAATATTATTGTCATTAGCTGTTTTACTCTTGGAAAATGAAGACAGTTGACTTAATGTACTATCCAAGAACTAATATTTTTATTTCAATATAGCATGAAAAATATCTTCACTCATTCCTAGACCTCTGGGGTGCTATCTGAAAGAAAACAGTTGAATACATATATATTTTCTCAGTAGCTTCCAAACACAATGCATGTATTTATCTACAAAAGACTTACGTTTCTATAATTTATCAGTGAAATTCAATAAACGAGTTAAGCAAGAAAGAACCATAAAAGATAGGTTTTAAAAACAATACTTAAATAACACATTCCTCCAAGAGGATTGTTTTCCACCTCTTTTCAAACTTATTTCACCCTGACATTCTTCACTGCAGATGTGCTTTGGGGTTCAGGGTTTTTGTTTCTAGAGAGGCATATTTCCCTTTTGTGTTTTGTTGTAGAGTGTTTTTTTTTTTTTTTCTACTAGCAAATAATAGGATGAGATTTCAAAGCATGTATTTGTAGCTGTTGTATCTATTTAGGAGCATGTGGAATCGGCATTTATCTTCCATGCTGCCACACCTACTCGTCCTGTCCCCATCTGGAGGAACACAACAAAGGATCTCAGCCTTTGCAGCCTCTCAAAATCGTTGCTGATGCCATTCTTACCTTTCTAATCTGTCTAAAATGCAAATTAGCTACTTCGGGGGGAAACAAAAGCACATAGACTTTACAAGACTAAAGCAATGAACAAGGTTCCTCTGTTATTCTGGTCTGCCTTCCAGTCTTTTCTGGGTAGAAAGAGATTTTGCTCCCTTTGAGCCAGGGACACAATCCTTTCTGAAATGCTGGATGTTATACTAGCAGCTATGGAAAACAGCAGCATCACTATGCTGACTCTTTTTTGGGTCATCACAATAAAAAGATACAAGAAGAAAGAGTGCTATGAACATTAAATAATATATATATTTTTTTTGCTGTTCAGCACTTCCAGAAGAATGTTGAACCATGTGTGATATTTCCTACACTCCTTTGTTTGGATAAACTTATTAACCACCAGATGGTGCTGAAAATGTTCTTCTAGTCTTGCAGGGAACACAAAGACACTTCTACTCTGAGTTAACATGTAATTTCACTTGAAACAGCTTGCTTAATGCTTCTATTGTGTAACTTGAACCTCAGAAAACACATGAAGTCAAAAGCAGGGGGTCTCGTAGTTAAGAAAACTGAATATGGAGGCACCAGGAGCGAGGGAAAAACAAAGGAGAAAGAGCAGCTCCTAGGTGAAACTCCTTTCAATACAAAGCATCACCCACACAGAACTGCATCTCATATCATACAGATGTTCCCAGGCCTTGATTTATACTTAGCTCATGTATTACATGCTGTGAAAAACAGATCTGAAAATAGCATGTTTCTCCTTTCAAGGCATGCTTGTTATTCTACTGCTTCCTAGGAAAACAATGTTTTGAAGCTGTCCAGCTTCTAGAGGAATAGTTTGTCTAGGATGTAGCAGTGATCTTCTTGCAAAGATAATTTGAGAACTAAATTTTTCAGGGAAAAAAATACCTCCATGCACTGCTATTTATGAAGAAGAATCACTGCTAGCATCTTAATTTAAATGAAGCTGTTCTTAACCTCACTTAGTGCAGGAACAAATCCAAATCTGCTTTCACAAGAAAAAAGGTGCAAGAAATGAAACCTATTCCTTTGTATTTTTCAAGTTGAAACCAGAAGTTCCAGTTCTGGTTCTACCACTAGTTTGCTCCCAGCCTTGGTCCCAGTCAATACTTCAAGTATTGATGTTTCACTGAGAGAAAGCCAGAGGTAATTACATTCAACAGGAGTATAATAAGAAATAGTTTTCTAAGTCACTCCTTCCTGGCCAGAGTAGTGTTGTATGTGACAGCACAGGTCATTCCACATGCATTAAGTACAATGATCTTAATTTCAGACTTGAATCAGGACTTATCCTAAAACTATATTTAAACCATCATGCTTAGAGTAACCATCTATCCACAGGCCTTCTAACAGCAAAAGATCAGCAAAATAACAAACAGCCAATGACTTTCCCTTCAAAATGTTACTATTTCAGATGTTAAATACACATTTCAGATACAGCTCAGCATTCCTCTGGTGCCAACCCACCAGGGAACACTCCTGGCCAAGCTAAGTGCCCTGCCCTTAATTCTATTCTTTGCCAGACAGCTGTCAATGTAGCCTGCATGCCATTCAATACTGAGACTGGAGTTTGATTTGAAAAACTCCAGTGAAGGACTTACGGCATGCATTTTAGGAAAAGGTATGGAAATAAATAAAGCTCAGTCATTGTTTCTTCTTTCTTACATCTGGCACAGGGGCATATAATCTCATGGGAAAGCATCATAAGTAAAAGCATTCCAGGCCTATTCCCCTTCAGTGTGGCATGACACATATGATATAAAGTTCATTTCTAAAATAATAGCACTAAAGAAAACACACTAAGTACAGAGGTACAGAGTTAGAGCTTTGTGTTGATATGCACCAAGAAAAAGTAATTTAAACAGGACAAACTTGGAAGTGGAAGCTGAGACAACACAGACTAATTCTGGTAATGACATAAATCCTGGGGCATGTCCAGATGGAGAAAGGAAAATTTCTACCATAGCTCAATGCACTGTAAACCTCAGTTCAGGATAAGAGTTATTGCCATTACAATGATAAGGCAGATATTAAGAAGAGGTAGTTGTTTATGTAGCATTCAAATCCACAGTTAGTATGTCCTACATACATGAGGCAGCAAATATTAGAAAAATGAAATGTTTTCTTCCACCTCCTGCAAAACGTTTGTGCTGGCCCGTAACACGGCTGGGAGGGCACACAGCCCACTGAGTCAGCTTGGCCTGGTTAGGGTTATGGCCCCACGCATCCTCTTTAGCAAATCACTTCGAGCTTACACAAGACACTCGCTGTCATAACAGACTGCACTACCAAGTTACAGGCAGGAACCACCCTAAAACAGTCCTCGTGTCACTTTCCAGGTAACGTAACATCAAGTATAATAATTTCAAGGGGCATCTCAAAGATGGCACAAAATATACTAGGCTGTCAACTGTGAACACCTGGCATGTAAAGCAAATATGGTGAACTTCAGTGGTAAGCCCTGTTTATTGGGAGTGAGTGCACATCCCAGAGTGCAAGAGTGGCCACATAATTTCAAGGATTAGCCCTAAAAAGTTTCAATAAAGCATGTATTGAATAGTATCTGTCTGATAGCCCTGGAGCGACTGATGTGCCTTTGAGCACTATTAGAAACAGGGAAGAGAGTTTGGGGTGTTAAGTTAATTATGTTCTCTGAAAGATTACTGCCAAAAAATATTGAAAGGGAAAGGTCTCTGTGTGCAGGAAATGAACTAGAAAAGCCACAGGAGGGTGGAGCTGCCTGCCAACACCACTGTCCTTCACACCAGGGAGAGCACAGGGCAGATGTTTTTGTGCTAAACACCAAGAAAATCCTAAAGGCAGAACACAAAAAATTTTAATCTCTACTTTCAATGGTGCAGTCAAAGCCTCTCTTACTTTACATTAAAAGTCAAGTTGCTCAGAATTTTGAAATCTTTGAAAATGTTTCATTTTTACATAAATTACCACAGGATACAGTAAGTAGAAATTCCTTCAGTTTTGGGACAGAAAGGTGTCAGTTCATCATTATTTTCACTCTGATCAGCATGTCCGTTCCACAGTTTTAGTTTAGCAAACTAATGTTTCGCTAAATTTCTCGTATTTTGTTTGATTTCTGTTGAAGTATGCATTTTGAAATTGTATGCTCACTTAGTGAGGGGGTATACTATCAAGAGGGATGTGTGTGCTGAATTCAGTAGTCCTTAGTTTCTATTTTGAAAATTACTTGGCCAATGTCCTGACAAAGTTCAATTTTTGTCTCCAACTTAAAATTAATGAACTTGTAAATCCTGACAGATTTTGATATACTTGTTGCCCTAAAGCCATTTCAAGACTTACACTTCTAACTTTGGCAGTCGATATAACTTTTATTCCTGTCAGCAGTTACCTTAGAGCATGAATGCAGTATATCATCCGAGGGATGTTTTTCCTATCATAGACATCTGTAGTCTCTGGATAAAAGATCTGAAAAGCAAAGAGCACACAGTTAAATAAGAAGACTTATTACTGAGCGGAAACATTTACTCTGCAGAGCCATACGTTAGACTTACAGAATTTAAGCTGTTACTTCCATACAGCTATGAGTCACGTCTCTTCTGACGTTATTTTAACTTTATCAGTAGTTTTCATAAAGAAGAGCTCAATAAAGCATAACTTAATAAGAGGGGAAAACAGGAAGATAAGCAGACAGCATTTCAACAAGTTTTTGTAGAAAACGTCCTTTGTCATAAGCTCAGGCAGTAGTGCTTGTCCTCTACAGACGCCCAAAACATGGAATGCAGTTACAATTTGCAAAGCCTCATTACAAACCAAACCTATCAAGTATGGTTTGAAAATGCATCATTTTAATTGCCAGCACTCCTAACTTTGTGAATACATCATTTATAAAGAAAGATATTGAGAGAGAGGAATATTGAGCAATTTAGCCAAGAAGTCACATCATAAGTTCCAGTTCTGGTTCTACTACCAATTTGTTCCTGGCCTTGGTCCCAGCCACTAAACACTGTTTCTCCACAAAAATATAATAAAAAGACTTAGTTAACCGTGAGAGTTGGCAGCATGCTTCCAGCCCAGGCTGGTCACTCCGGGCTGCACTATCTTATGGTTAATAGGATCAGACTGAGTAAGTCAGGAGCACAGTGCCCTCTTCATCATTTGCTCAAAACAGCTTTGTGAGGGAGAATTGGGAAAGCTTTTGGCTATGACCATCCTCTGCAACAGAAACAATCTTTCAGAGGAAGGATGGCAGGGTGGAAATCAGCCAGCTGAACAGAAGACTCAAGGACTCAACTGGGGAAAGAAAAAGCCTGACCTGGAAAAGACAGGAATCCTTCCCATCTCTCTGGCATTGCTGATGGCAGTCATGAGTGCCCTTTCCTGGTTATGGGCACCTGCAGTGACGTTGCCTGCAGTGAATTTGCCTACAGTAGCTGACCATTAGTCCATGTAGCTGTTCAAGCATCTGCCTGAATGTCCCCACTGTGCCTGACCACAGTGCCTCAGGCAGCACCAGGGCTGCCAGCACCCAGCCGCCCTGGGGTGGGGAACTACTTGCCTTGGGCTGCATGTGGCCGCCAAAATGTACAAACAAGCAGCATAGGTGTTTGCACCCAGCCCTTTCTTAAAGGATTTTCATTCAAAATAGACTCACTGGTGCCCAGAAACAGCAGCAGAGGGGGGAGACGACAAGCGAAGACCCACAAGGAGGAAGGTAAATATAAGAGGAGACCCAAGAAAGCAGCTGGTGGAAGAAGAGCAGCAGCACAGTCACGCAGATGCACTGAAGGGTGCAAGAACAGTCTGGAAACAGGGTAGAGGCAGAGAAACTGGGATGTACAGTAAGAGGAAGAGGCAGCAAGAGGCACGATGCGAAGAGGTAACCTAAAGGAAGCAAATATTTAAGTTTTCTGTTTTAAACCATATTCCTTTCAGCCCCCCCCCCGACACTGCACTAGCAATAAGATATAGCTCAAACACTGCTAGTGTCCCCACCTCAGCCCACACACACTGGCAGCAGCAACACAGGACTGACATTCCCACTGCTTTCCACATTACCTCTCCTCAATTTGTTTTTTGAATTACCCCTTCCCTGTAGACTTACTGTAAGGAACTGTTTATGCTCAAGCAGATGAAAGGGGATCTCAGTGAGCCAATCAGTTCAGCCACTTTCTTTGCTGAAATTTAAAGGCTTACCTTAGGCAGACCAATGGACTCCATTGCTCTTAACCACTGCACAGTGTTGTCAGTGTGCCGAAAATGAAGGCCAGATCTCTGTTGGAAACATAGGAGAAGATTATAAAACTCCCAATAAGCAAATTCTCTACATATTGATCCTCGTGTTGTTTCCCAGTTTTATATCCTGAACTTGAGTTCAAGGAATGTTTGCTTATTTGAGACTAAAGTGTAACAGCTTCAATTTTGCTAATGAAGCATCCTAATGCATCAACAGCTCCACACTGAGTTCAGCTCTTTCTTTCATGTTACATAAGCCGGATTTGTACCCATCAGGGTGGACTGTGATTGAAGTAGAAAATTGTACAGTCTTTCAGTATTCTTTGGGAGTAGAGGCTGGATGTCAAATACCAGGAACCAAAATACAGAAATAGTAACACTGCTCAGCACTACCGTAAGAAGAGATAAAGAGGTCTTGGAACTCTTCAGTTCTACCTGAATACCTGACTGTCCCTAGAGCCTATGAAAGAGCATAAGAAGAAAGTGGGAAAGTATTTTTATTTTATTTTCAGTGTTATCTTTTAGAGTAAACTGAAAAAGGAATCTCTCAAGTTTTGGAGATTTTCAAGAGAAACATTTAGATGCAACCAGAATTCTTAACCGTAAATTTTTTTTCCCCCTCTACACGCTGAGATAATGCTTTCCATAGTGGGACTAATGTGTATGAGTATATATTTCTGTGTTATTGAGGACCTTGGAGTTAAAAAAAGCGTGCACAGGGAACAAGCTAAGCTCACTTACTGGTGGCTTGTTTTTTGCTTCTCATTGTTAAAGCCGATAAACACAGAGATCTTACTCTTATGAAGTGAATGTCAAATACGCTTACAAACAGGATGAAGAAAGCTTGAAATAGTTACCAAATTGCTTTTGACTTCTACTCCTGATGAGAAATAACTTTATAAATCACAAACCTCATGTTCTCCTTGGAGCCAGAAGTGTAATTTGTGCAGCTTTAAAACTTGAAGTGACACCAAAACAATTTTTCTAAGGGTAAAATATTTCCAACTTATCATACAGGCTTCTTACAGCTGTGTGTCTTCCATCTAGTCTCTATGGCATTAAAAGAGTGATACAGAAAGCTAACTAGCCATGCTTGGGAATCTCTAACAGCTGGAAGACAAACATTACTGGGTTTTGTCATCTTGGTGAGAGAACCGAGAAAGTTACTACCTTGTAGCGTGACTGCTCCACATCATAGATCTTTTTCTCTGACACCACATTAGGTGCAAAGAATTTTGCAAGCTTGGCGAGGTAAACACCATTTCTTAAGCCTTCTTCCAGTTCCGTAGTTGGGGGCAGCTCTTCATCCAAGCAGACCTCCATCCACCTAGAGACATTTGAGAAACATTGTTATTTGGATTTTAATACGAATGACAGCTTTTGCCTACAACTATCATACTTTAAATGTCACTACCACAATGTAATTATAACAGAAGGACAAGGGCTAAGGAGAAAGTTCACATATTCATTCACATGGCACATCAACATGACTAGAGAGTCGTATCTGTGACCCAGCAATAAGCAAACAGCAGGTTTTGAAGTATTCACACCCCAAGGGGTCTAACTCAAATGTTTGAACAGTACTAGGCGTATGAAGAAACAGTAATTTAAGCTGAAAACTAGAAGAAAACATGGAGCATTGTGTATTATTGATGTTTACATTTAAAAAAACCTCTGCGATTTCTATGCTCGTGCTGAACCTCAAGATCGATGTTCTGGGTGAGGCAGGTTCCTGTAGCCAGTGTGCTCTGCAACACAACCTCTCAGCAATGCCCACCTCAGTACAGAGCACTCCTGCAGATTATCCTCCTCCTGTGTGGGAGCTCTGCACTCACCCATGAAACGCAGTACGGGTGCTGAAGGGAGGAGTGAGGGTTTTGTTGAAAAGCCCAAGGTACTTCATGCATTTGAGGTCTGCCTGGCAGTAAGTAGGCTGAAACATGGCTTCTTGTTAGTGATAGTGACTAAGTCCTCCTAGGTGCTAAACCAGTTACACGTTTGAGATTTAAGATGTGATAGACATAGGACTAGACAGACAACAGTATTAATGGAATACATAACCAGTTCAGAAGGCAAATAACAGATATGAAATCATATTATCCAGTATGTTTATACTGAGTAGCCAAGAGAAATTGCTTCCAAAGCACTTCTGAAAAAGATTACTGTCCTAATCACTGGACCAGAAGTTCCTTACATTGGTGGTCTGTTTTGGCCCTGTGATACTATTCTTATTTCCAGCAGCTAAATCAAATTACAAGAGCTTTAAATCTGTTTAGTTTTTCCCAGTATTTTTTTTTTAACTTGCTTAGTCAATTTCTCATGCTTTCAGGACATTAATATCAATACAAATGAAAAAGCCAAAAGACAAGAATGACGTTGAAGACATTAGTTCATTTTGCTTACTGTCACTAAGGCAGCATTTTAAGTGAGACAGCATTACAAATCTAACACCACGTCCATAGGGGTGACTTGAGAAACCAGAAAGCTTGGATCCAAGTTGAAAATGAGCCAGTTTTGACTCCACCATGGAGAAGAAGAAAGATCACTACATCATTTTGTTTCACATTAAAACCCTAGACAAATGTCCTACTCCATTCCACTTTTGGATTTGTTACAGGACATATGAAAGTTGTTTCACTGAAGCACAGACTACCCAAATAGCTCTTTAGGAAACCAACACCCATAAATCCAACACAATATCACACAAAACTGCAGTAAGCGAGTGTCATTACGAGAACTGTATTTTGCAGTATAAAAGCTGCTTCAGTGAGGAGAATCGTATTCCTGATGACCTTCCCAGCTTTATCCTGCACTGCGTGTTTGTGTATTATGGGTCCATGCCAAGGGTCCCAAAAGTGACCCTTACTAATGACATTTATAGACTAAATAGATTTATACACTAAGGCATCACACTGACCTTCTCCAAAGAAGACAAGGAAGAATATACAAAAAAAGTGTACTTCCAGGCAAATATGGTTTTTACCTGAGCCAGTTAGCTTTTCTTATAGAATTTATTTCCTAGAATGTGTCTTCTAGAAAAAGAATTGTACAGATAAGCAGGAGCTTGCTGAGCCACAGTAGGTATTCACCATGAGCCACAGGTGACTCTGCTGTTCAGTGGACCATCTCCAGAGATATGAACTGTGTGCCCAGAGCAGCATTTTGTATTCTTCACGCTTCAAATTCTCAGTTTTCTTGTGAAAAGATTTTTCTAACATCTTAAGTCCAGGGGACCAAAAAGGTACTGCATTGGAACTGTTTTTGAAGATACACACATGTGCCCACCCGCAATTTTTCTTTCTTCCAGTACAAAAATTTACTACTTATATTTAAAACTGAGTCATTCCCTGAGCTCCAAATGAGATGCTGATCCAAAGTGAAAGCTAATTCTCAGCCTTTCAAACTTCTTGTAATTCAATAACAGAAAAACTGTTGTGGGTTTTTTTTCCCAGCATGGTGATAAGCCTTTAAAATTAATCTGGAACCCTCCTGTTCTAGTTAGGAAGGCTACAGTGTCTAATGGGTAAATGCAGTACTCTGAGGAACAACCAGTTCAGTTGAGGAAACAGTATGAGGATGCAAAGAAAGCAGAAAAAATGTAATGTAGAATACAACTGTCAAACCACAAGTCCAGATAAACATCCAAGGAAACAAATATCTTTTGAGAAGGAGAATGTTAGTAACTCAGTGGAAAAAAAGAAGGGGAAAAACTAGAGAGAACTAAGCGGAGCACACCTGAAAGATGTAAAGTTTCTTTCCATTTATAGCCAAAAATCTCTAAGATATACCTATTCTAGAAAAAATTAGGGGTCTGCAATAGAGCAACTATAACTTACAGCATTTGGTAATCAGTGTCCAAGACTGAGAACACAGCTACATCTGTATTACATATAAGATATGTTTTACCAATGTCATGAAGTTGCAGAACAGAGCTACAGCAAGATCTATGGTGAAAGGATTTACTGTGTTTTGCACATATTTAATCAGAGGAAGGGAAAACCTCAGGATTTTAATTAAATCCTGCTAGTATACAAACAATCTTGTAACTCAGTTATTCAAACAGCTGGAAGGTGCTGTAAGTACTCTGCAGCACCTTCTCCTCTCCAGGCTGAACAACCCAAACTCTCTCAGCCTGTCCCCACAGAAGAGGTGCTCCAGCCCCCTGACCAGTTTTGCAACCCTCCTGCACGACCCGCTGGACTAAGTCACATCTCTCCTGTGCTGGGACCCCAGAGGTGGATGCAGCACTGCAGGTGGGGTCTCACCAGAGCAGGGCAGAGGGGCAGAATCCCCTCCCTGGCCCTGTTGGCTGCGCTGCTTTGGATGCAGCCCAGGACACCTTTGGCTTTCTGGGCTGTGAGTGCCCATGGCTGGGTCATGTTGAGCTTCCTATCAACCAACATTATCTACAACACTTTTCTCCCCAATGCATCTTGCAGTTACAGAACTTTTGTTCTATTTACACTGATTCAGTCAAAAGGCAATTATGGTTTTAAACAGAAAGAACCATTACTTCCAACCTTGTGAGGTTCTGCTTTTCAAGACGCAGTTTGGTGAGTTTATGAAGGTTATTATATGACATGGTTCAGTCAGCAAGAGCAGACTGGACTGAGAAAACCAGAAATCCTTTTACTTTTGTTTCTTTGGGTGAAACAGAGAATATCCACATGACAGTAAGGATTTATAGATACCTTTGGAGCAATTTATTTTTCTTCAGGGCTAAAGAAGCAGCATTGCCTTTGGCTCACCCACTGTTTTCCTGAGCACACAGAACTGCAGCATCAGCATCCCATTTAAGTCTGTTGCAGAAACTGTTGCCCAAAAAAAGTAGTTAATACCACTGATACATATGATGAGGTGTCTATAACTCAATCTTAGACGGTAGTACATTTTCCTTCAGTATCAAGCTTGTAGAGTAAGGCTATTAAACCTATCAAATGTGCACATGCATTTCTACCATCCTTTTTCAACAATATAATCCCATAACTGTTCTTTTAACAACCCTAACTTAGTGACTGGGGTAGGCCATGAAAAACTGACACAATGGTGAACATGATGGTTTATTTTGGTCACCCATTTAAGCTAAACCCAAATCCCACTCCATGGTGGAGGGACAAAAGTCAGCCTCAGGATGCTAAGTAAAGCATACAGCATCACTGAAGTTCATCTAAAATTAACAATCATTCAGACAGTCCTACAGAGCTACCCATGCCAGTTATAGTCTTACCATTTCGATGAAATATGCACAAACAGGTGTTTTCCTAAAGATAGATACTTGGGAATGCATAAGTACAGTCCACTTTGATTTTCATAATACTGCAGTACTTGCCAACACAGAAACAAAGAATTTGCCTTAAACAAAAAAGCAAACCTAGATGAAAATATGTCTCCAAAAGTTCGGTTCCAATACACAGTACTAGAGAGTCAGCATTGAGGTACAGTTCCCTTTTGCTTTGCTCCGTTCTGTTTTAACTCTTGACAATCCATGGCAGAGCTGTTCAGCGGTGAATTTCTGGCAAGATAACAATGATGGCTTCTATGCCAGACTCGAGAGTAGCAAACAGCATGCTGCTCACCAGGAGATCCAGTTTCCACATTTGACTATGTACTGGAACGGATTGCCCAGAGAGATTGTGGAGCCTCCCTCACTGGAGATATTCAAGAACTGGCTGAACCCAACCCTGTGCAATGTGCTCTGGGATAACCCTGCATGAGCAGGGAAGTTGGACCATGTGACCCACTGTGGTCCCTCCCAACCTTAGCCATTCTGTCATTCTGTGAGAACAGCGGCAGTACAATGAGCTCAGATTGCATTTTAAAACAAAAATCCCCTGCTGAATTTCATTCAAGGCAAGGTCAAGGGAACTGTGAGCCACAGCACTGCACTACAAACTTAACCAGTTACGAAGCTGTCATTGACAGTCTGTGTGGTCAGCAAGGTACACACAGAGGTCAAGAGACTGAAAATGCTGGAGTCAATGTTCAGCAGAGAAGAGAGGATACGTTGTACAACCCACCCAAAGCCCATCACATTTGGCACACAATCTTGCAGTGAAATTTATACTTTTACTGCCCTGCCCTTTCAGATTTATGCTGCAAGATGTGGATCCAAGGGCACCAGGTTTGTACCTTGTGGGAAGCAGACCTTCAAAGCAGAAAAGATGGGACTCCAGAGCCACAGCTCAGAACACTGCATGCTGCTATGGAAAACGTGTAGTGAAGACAAGATAAACTTAAGTTACCTCTCATTTCTTACCTCCCCGGCTCACAACCACAGCCTTTCAGTTTACCTCAGCATAAGCGAAACAGACTGCTGCCCTAGAGAGTACAATGTGGCCAACTTGTTCCAAAGAAAAAAATCTTGTTGCTAGAAAATAACAGTAACCACAATCAGACCCAAAGCAAAATGTTAGATTCTAGCTTTAAATGTCTGTGAAGTGGTGAAAGTGGTTTAAGTCAAAACTTTTACTTGGAGATGTTCAGAAATATACAACTGTCTGAAGCATGTAAGCTCATAATTTAAAATTTCACACTATTATGCCTCTAGTTTCTAAATCTATAGATTTGTTAAGAAATCTCAGCTCTTAAATCTTCATTTGCTTAAAAAAATATGATTTTCATTTAGCTGCCAACATTCCCTTAAACATTGCTTTATAAACGACAGTGGCAGCAGCCAAAGCAACCTAGGTGTGTTCCTTGGCTGAGTAGTGGGGTGGTGGTAGTGTTGATTTGTTTATAAGGAAAACCTTATGTTTTTCTTATAAAAGGAAAAGAAAAAGTATGTTAACTTTAGAATTTGCTCTCACTATACTGCAAGCTTTAGTATGATACATCTCCTAAACCAGAAAACTTAGGAAAAGGTTATTTCACAAACAGCCATGGGCTATTTCCAAAGGAAAAGCATGCAAAGCTTCCAGCCATTCTATGAAAATAGATACATACAATTTGAAAACCATCACAGCAAAAACTATTAGTTGTATAAAAAAAGTGAACAACCTTGGAGGCTTGACTTCAAGGCTGCAGAAAGTAGAGTGGTTAGCTGAAAAAAACTGCTTTCTTCACACCCTTTTTCCCCTCCCCTCATGTTCTGGTGCATTCAGCCTCAAACATTCCTTACAGATGGGAGCCTTAGCTCAAGTCAGAGCTATGGTCCTCTGATGCCAACTTACTCCTGGAGCCAGACATCCTGGAAACATCATTTAAATTTGAGGCTCTAGATTCCTACTCCAGAGACAGTCTCTACTGCATCTAAAATTTTACACATCCTGAGAACTTAACTTGTCTGAAAGAAACCAAATTTTGTGATTGCAGGTCACCACAGCAGTAGGATGAAGGAAGGTGTGATATAGGTCATTCCGGTCACCAGTTCTCTCATGTTACATACAAGAAGTAACATGAAGGTAGCAACATGGAGGACACCATGAATCACTTGACTACACAAGATCTCAGAACTTCAGCACATAAAGAAAGTGTCAAATCCTTTAGCAAGAAATTTTGGATTAATTTGCAGTTGTCAATTTTTTTTCACTTCCATAAATTGGTTCAAACTCAAAGCTGCATATCTTTGAGTCTCCAGATAGTGTTAGATTTAACAGCATCTCAACTTTCTACCGTCATGATTTCACCAGAGAGGATACTGACTTTCAGCAAGAGCTACACTGAAAACTATGAAACATTCATGTGTGGATTCTTTGTGTATGAATGTTAAAACAATACAGATCTCACTGCACATTACTGCATTTAGTTGAGCTGTGCATGCCAGCGTGAAGTTTGTTGCAACATTCATTTCCCTGATCAAAGCCCTTCTTGATGCATTTCATATTCAATTCAGATAAGCAGAAGCTAGGAGCAGTGACACATTGCCTGACCTGCACAGCACACTAAACCAGCAATAAATCATGCCAGCAACATTTTTCCACACCAGATTTCTGCTGCCATGACAACACTGCCATATTTACAAAATAATCTTAAAGGTGTTATAAAATTCTGGTGCACAAGATGGCAGCACAGATACTACGTGCTGGTTTAATCTGTTTTATTCCAGCCACCCTCTATGCGGGTTAATCAGTGATTAAAGTCCGCAAGGCAGGGTGCTGCTCAGGAAGCTGGCTCTGGAGCCCCAACACGGCCCCACGGCCATCGAAGGCTGCAGGGCACCCAGCAGCAGCCAAGCCCTGTTTACTCCGCAGTCTTTTAGTGGGGAAAAAACCACAGAGACTCTCCAGCAACATCACAACTGACAATAGCAACACAGTGCATGTGTTTCAGGATAGTCCTCAACCTTAGCAATCAGCAAGGCTTTGTTTTGCTGCCTTCTCAGTTTGCAGAGACATTAAGATTTAGCACCGGGTATCAACCACAAACTCCAGGACTGCTATTCGAGATAATGGTGCTTGAGCGGGGGGCCAACAAAGCCCAGGCTGATGGCCACAGAGATGCCTCATCTTTTCCCCCTGCTCTTGGCCTGGCTTCAAGGTGCCAGGGTCTGGAGAAGAAAACTGAAGAGGCAGTAGAAAGAGCAGTGCCAGGAAGGGAGCTCACCACGGTGGTGGAGACTGAACAAACACAGCAAGTATGTCTCCTTAAGAGACCTCACATAATTCTTCCAAGCAGAAACAACAGTACTTAACAGGTTACCCGAGCAAATGAGGTGGAGTTATTAAGTCTGTGATCAAAGGTCTCAAGAGGGGAAAAGCATCTGCTGAATGTACGGTCTGAAGTATCCCTTTTTATGTGAAGAACTGGATTTTCATTTGAATGAAAAGGGGAAAAAATGATGGAACAGAACAGTCTTCTCCTAAAAATCATGCAAAACCTGTGGAACTACATTAACTCAGATTGACATGCATCACCCAGCTGCAGTGTCTAGACCAGTTTTAATAGCCTTCTCTTCCAACAGGCAGCAGAGACAACAGCAGAAACATACGTATTTCCTGTGTTGGGCAGTGGTGGCTCAGTGGCCTCTGGAAAGCATAATTTCAGACAGATGACAGACTCAAATCACTAATGAAATTTTAGGCAGAGCAGACACAATCTCTGTAACAAGTACCACAGAGAAATGTAAAGTTTCCCCACAAATAAAACAATGCTTTTCTCTGAAAAGAAGAAAAATTTGGTATACGAATTAATCTAAACTTAGTTTTTCACAAATCTGTACAGACACTGATTTGATAAACAGAAGCAGACAACAATAAAAGCATTTTATTGTATTCCACAGTACAGCATTTGTATGTGTGGAAATGTTGCAAAATAAGTTATTCCCCCCAAACACACCATGTTTGCTTTAGGAAAACACTGTGCAGACTGTAGTTTAGACTTGCACATTATACTGTCTTTCTACAGCAGTTGGCTTTGCTCTGTTATGTCTTCTATAGCTACAGTACAGTAATACAGTTTAGGGCACCCTCTTAAAACAGCATATGGTATTTCAGACTTAGCAATTTAAAAGGTTCTAGCCTGGAATAATCTCATAGTCTTCCAAGCAATCCGCTTCAGCAGAAGAGTAGCAGAAGATACATGCCCTTGGCAAACCTCAGAAATGTGGCAATAAAATAACCAATAATGAGTCCTTGAGATAATCCTCACTTTCCTCACACAATAGTCCCACTAATCTTAAATCACAGTCTTTGCCCAAAGTCCACACCCTGCCATGGTAGTAATTCCTATCCAAATCCATAGAAAATAGAGCTGTACTCTCTGTGAAGTGATCTATCCAACAGTCACTTTGATGAAGCTTCAACTGAAACTAAATTACATCTGTCCACTAGAGAACATGCATCTTTTATTAACCCTCTCCCAAAATCCACCGCATCATCCGATGTGCTGCTTCTAGCAGCTGTCAAACTAGCCACACATGGAAGGTTACCTAAGAAAACCTTCAAAGTAATACAGCAATTTTTACATCAAGATCTAGTATTTTATGTGTTTTCCCCTTACCAGTGCAAAGTGCCTTCCATGCAAGTATTAGTCCTCAGGTGTCCAGAGGGATGTGCTATTACCTATCTCTGCAGGTGAGAGGACAGGCATAAGCATTACCACCATGCCTATAATCATCACACTTGTCCTAGGTTACAGTGTAAGATGTGCCCAAAAGTATGTATTCAATCACCATCTTCATGGGCTGTTGAGACCAGGTGGGGCAGTGCTCCCTGCCTCCTCCCTCTGGACTATCTCCTGTTAATGGGGCCAACAATGCCTTGCGCATGACTCATAGAAATCTCTCTCCTGGACTATCTCCTGTTAATGGGCCCATCAAGGCATTGCCTCATGACTCACCACGCCACTGTGAGATGCTCTGCCAGGGGGAAGGAGCCGCATATCCACACCTGGATATAGCCTGGGTTTCGGAATGGCACAGCAGCTTTTCCCACTGGATTCTCCAGAGGACAAGAGCTACATACCTACCACTGGACCTTCCGAGGAAGACCAGACCTTTCTACAAGATCACCCCTTCAACAGAACCACTCTAAAGAGAACTGCAGCTATCATCTAACCAGACTGCTACCACCACCCTGCACTGCAGGATGTCAGGTCATACCCTGACTCTGTCAGGTTAAACTAGTGTTTTCTGCATGATTGCTTTGTTTTATATATATATTTTAGTAAAAGAACTGTTATTCCTATTCCCCATATCTTTGCCTGAAAGCTCTTTAATTTCAAAATTATAATAATTCAGAGGGAAGGGGGTTGCATTTTCCATTTCAAGGGAGGTTCCTGCCTTCCTTAGCAGACACCTGTCTTTCAAACCAAGACAACACTTTTCTAAGGAAGAAAAGTGACCCATGGAAGTACCTCCAGTGTAGGTTCAACATAGAAGCTTTTACAGTGTGAAAGTGTTAAAGCCAAGGCTATGATTCAGGACCAGCAACAGCAGGACACAGCTCTACCTGCAGACCTGCACATTGGCAACTGATGCAGCTGGATCAGCAGAAACCCCCACAGGAGGTACAGACTAAAGATTGCATTGAGGCCACACAGAAGACCTATGGCATGGCAGGAGGCTGAACTTGAGGACGGCAAGATGCAGAGTGCTGTTCTGACTCCTTGATCAGTTCAAGTCCACTGGCTAAGACATGGACATTTATATTTTTCTGTCTAATACCTGACAAAGGTTAGTTTTGTGAAAGCAACTAGCAGCAAGTCTGCAGGTACAGAAACCACTAAAATAACCCAAGAAGTACATCTACTAGACAGGCAGCTGCAACTTTTAAAGAAAGATGCGGGACAGCAGCCAAGTCAGAATTAAAAGACACGGATGAGAGAACAAGATGTTAAAGAACTGAAAAGACTGAAAGAGCCAGCTTGTGAAAGGCTGAACTTTGTTCAAAGCGTTTAGTGTTATGTGAACTCTACAAAACTGCAGCAAGGAGTTAGACTTGGTCCCATGTCAAAAAGAAACACAAGATTGAGGAACAAAGTTAAAACCAAGGCATTTAGGTGAGACATGCCGTGCACAGCAACTACAGTTACCTTGTCCTGTTTACTTGTTCCCATGATTATGTAAGAAGTGCTCTCCTCCACTTTCTGTGGCTGGAGAGACACTACTCCCCAACTAGTTAACAACAATCAGTAAAATCCTGAGAAGTACATGGACACAAATCAAGTCTGGTATAGATGAGGAAAATGCAGGCAGCAGTATAACAGCATTTAATAATCCACAAAGAAATGCCAACCAAAGAAATTAATGGTATTGCTTTACATTGGTGAAAATAAGCAGCCTCTCTATAAGAGAAAACAGCAAAAATACTGAGTACTCTGCAGCCTCACCTTTATCATGAGAACATAAGCTAATAACTGCTGAACAAAGCTTTGGATCCTCCAGGACTATACCTTTTTGCCAGTTTCAAAACGACACAGTGTTTTGTTCACAGAGCTAAGGCAGACAGTTAGCTCTGCTCTACACTAAGGGTCGCAACCAGAATTTCTATACGATATGTAGACAGCGGCTATTGGTGAAGAACTGTCTGTAATTTTTCCAGTGTAAGTTGGAATTTTTCTTGAGGACGTATAACTAAAAGCTACATAAAATAGTCATTGGCATCTCAAACACATCTTTCTAGATAACTTTCAAGATATAGCAATAAAACCATTCTTTAAGAAAATGGACTGGAGAAATGAAGTGGCAGAACAAGAGGTTTTAGCTGCAAAACTCTAAAATACTCCCTTGGAACAAGGAATGTACTAAGGAATTATATTAATGTATTAAGGTAGCATGAAAACTAACTGTAGCTCAAAGACTAGGTTAGGCTAGGAAGAAAAAACGCTGATTGTAAGCAGCATGGTAAAAATTTAACTGTGCAATTAATCATGTCACGCAATAAATACCCAGTGTCTGGTGACAGTACTTCAGTTTAAAGGTTTTGATATCACCATCTCCAACATCCATGTACACAAGACAATCTCTTCCCCAAGAGCAAATAGTGATATACCCCATCAGACTACTTGCCAAGTGATAATCTACCATCTTTGCCCAAATATTCAAGTTACTCAAGACAATAAGAGACGTACAAGAAATATTTAATCAGCTAAGAGCCTTGCAGTTACCAGACAAGATATTAGGGACTGGCAAAAGCAGGCTTTTGATGAGCCATTTGGTTCAAAGGCATTTTGATGAACCAATGAACCATTTGGTTCAAAGGCCACAAACATGTACGCGGTATATCAAGTCTGTCTTACAGCATCTAGAAAAAATTGAGGACACCCTCCCCTGCCACCACCATGACTCCAAGTACCAGAATATAAAAATATTTTCTTCTATCCTGTCAAAAAGCAAAAAAAGTATTTCAGTGTTTTGAATGGGCAAACCATCTATCAGCATCTACACTATTGGCTGGCTCCCCTCCCCAGGCAGCCCTCATTGTCTGGCTAGCTGACCCAGTAACACAAGAACCACACATCCACAGCTGACCCAGGCTCTCATGTCCTGTAACACCATTCCCACTGCAGCTGCCACTCAAGCAAGCCATGAATGCCTCTGGATATTCAGTGTCATCGTGTCAGCCAGCAGCAGAAAAGCAAAGAGGCAGGCAATTCCTTGCCAGTGGCAGCCCAAGCCAAGTGGAGCACACAGCAGCTACACAACCCCAGCCAGAATGCTATCACCATTACTGGTCACATTGTTTAAACACAAGATGCCATATGCAAGAAAAGTCTTCTTAAGCTCTGTTTTGGATGTTTGAGACTACTTACGAGAAACCACAGAGTTTTATGCAGAGTGGTAAAATGTAAAACAAAGTTCCTCTTTGTTTTCTTGTTCATGCACAAAGAGGAAAAAAAATGCAAGAATTTTAAAATCCAAAGGAAAAACTGACAAGTTTGAGGGACTATTTCACACCATTCACGGAGCTTATGTACTACAACTCTGTTTCCAGAGAGATTTCAGCATGCTCTAACCCTCTAGCAAATTGTTAGCTGCACAAACTCTAGACAATGGTTTGCTCATCGATTTCTATAGAAGTAGTTTCTGAAAAATAAAAATGGCTGCAGAGAAGCTCAATAGAGACTTTTTCAACCAACACAGTACCCTATTTGGAAATAGTCTTGTACCACTTCCCAGAGCTTTCAGGCACAGAAATTAACATAAGAGCTTCTGTATTAGGAAATAGAAGTAGTGACAGTAATTTTTATTTTGAAATCAAAGTGAAACATAGGGTAGACACCGAGGCATCCTTATCAGCCCTCTTTCACTAGGAAACTAATTTTTAGGCTGGTACAGCTCACTTTACTGTTGTCACAAAAAGATGACCAGAAAGAATAAAAACACGACAATGCTTTACAGGAGCACTTGCCTACTTTTCTTCATAAACAGCAGTTATCTCAGGGTCTCTAATCTGTAGCCAGCTAACAATTTGACACAGAAAAAAAACCCCCTGTACCTGTGAACTTGAACCAAAGGCTATTTTAAGTCAATTTACCTTGCTGCCAAGCCTGTTAATGACCTAGTTACTTTGATCAAGTTAATCAGCAAACCATCACAACTTGTTAACTCTCAGCCCTCCACCGAGACCTAAGCGACTTAGGTTGCTATTTTCACCTGTGAATTTGCTCCCCTTCATCCTCTGCCCATTCCTCTACTCTTTATCCCAATCAAGTGCAGCACCTACACAATGCTGTTCATGCACTCTAGAAAGATACTGCTGCAGTTACACCCAGAAACCACCACAAAAACTGGATCCTCACTTTCCCCGATAACTCACAGAGCATGTTTTTATATGGTTTTAGTAGGGCTCAGGTGTTCTGAGCTACTGGCAGTTGCAGCCCGCAGAGCCTGACCATCATGGGAAGTGTGAAGCCTCCTCTAGGAGGGCACTGATGCTACTGGCTTTCATTGCAATCTCTCTTGCAGCGTGAGCCGGCCAGCCTGCGCAGTGTTAGCAACCAGGGCAGCAATGCAGAGTGTGGAGACACTAGTCATACACCGGTGGGAAAACAACTGCCACAGGGGAGAGAAAGAGAAGTGCAACCGTCACCATGCCAAACAGTTCCTGTCAGCAAGAGAAATGGACAGGAAGAGCCAACCACAGTAGAAACCAGATAAGGGAGACTTGATGCCTCAGCTTTTTGATTTAGCTTTTATATTTTCAGACCCTGTACTGGTTTAGTATGTAACTCCAAAACTTGACATAGCCTGTTAGCTACTGTTAGACATAACAAATCTCTCTGGGCCTGAACTCAAGGACACCTTGTTGTCCCAGGCCCCAAAATACACAAACTAAGCCTCTGGAAAAGTGGAACAAACTTGGGATAATGACATCATTACCTGAAATTGTAATTGGAAAATTTACCCTGATATGCAAATGGACCAAGCTGATAAAAGTGTGAAAAACCCATGACCCAGGGTCCATTTTGGGTGTAGCCCTAGGGCCCTGTACCCAGAGTGTACCTTTATTGAAGACCCTTCAATAAATACCCGCTTTTATTCTCTTAATCTTGTCTAGCCTCTGTTTTCAGGTAGCCACTCCTAGGCATCAGACCCACAGGATGAACACCAGGACAGCAGGATCTACAGCAGGGAAGAAAAAGCCTGGTAGACAATGCTGACTGAGGTTTTAAAGGGGTGTGGAGGGTTGTGTACCTTAGCCCAGGTCAAGAACAAGATGCAGCAGGTGCCCCAGCAAAAACATGACTTGCCAAACTCTAAGGAATACATGAGAGCCATACTCTTCCATCAACTCAATTATCAGAAATCTGAACATGAGCACTGGATAAGATGCTTAACCAGAGGCAGGTAATTGCCTGGGATCACAGTAGATCTGGCTGAAATAGTGAATCTAAAGTTGTTCAAGAAATACTTACAAAAAAAAAAAAGGAAGACCCCAAAAGAAAGTATTAGTATAATCGTGCACATATTCCAACAGATGCAAGTTGAAACTGAGGGAATACAAAGCTCTGACACAGAGCACCTTCATCCTTAGACATTTCCCTTCATGTAAGATTTAAAAAGCATGTCTTGCAGAACTTCTGCACATTTCCTTTGAAATCCAGCCAAACCCATAAATAGCATATTTTACTTCAGCTTTTCATATGAAATGCAATATAGTCAAAGTGCCTTCATACTCTTCTTCCTCCAGAGAACTAGTATGTATATTTAAAGAAACTTAACAGCTCTTAATTTTGAACATGAGAGTTACACTCTTTGACTGATTTCAGGAGTACAAAGGTTCTTGCAATGAAATGAAAAGCCCAGCAGAAGTTCTATGTTCAATTTGTTCCTTGTGCAGAGGTGCAAGTTGTTTTTTCTCACTTGGCTGCAAAAATACCCAAAGACCCTCTCAACAACTTTTATCTACTTCAGATGGGAAAAAAAGGAACAAGCACAGTCCTCTTGGCTCTTTTGTTCCCTCATAATATAGTCAGCTATCAGAACTTGATCTGCTTCTACTACCAACTTCTAGTATGAACAGGAGACATTCGTGCAGACAGCCATTTCCAAGTTCCCCAGACTGGTGGTATGTTTTCCTTACCACACTATAAGAAGGGAGTTTCTCCATAGTCGAAAAGCAGAACTCCGCCTGGTTGCCAAGTAATACCTCATCCAACGATAAAGTGTCCCCATCTTCCATAGAATCAAGTTTTCAAACAGGCCTAATCTTTGCAACTTCAGCATTCAGCTACTTACAACATACTTGCTTAGCAGGAGGCTGTAGGTTTATCCAAGTGTCAAATGCCCAGTCCCTTAAAATTCAAAAACTGTGTTCAGGAGATACCTGCATGTGTCCTTCTTTGCAATGCTGCCACTACAACAACACACATAGGGTAAGCCCTATTGAGACTATGCAATAGTGCACTAAGTGCTTCATTTAAAAAAAGAAAATAATCAAAACCACATTTCAGCTGCTATGGGTGTGGCAGAAGTAGGCTTCTCATGGAGGGGATGAACAATCATTTGTATTGAAGAAACGGAACACAGTACTACCGAATTCTATGATGTAACCTGTAAATCCAGTATCTAAGTGGAAAGAATGTTTATAGGCATGCACATAAAGATATTCGAGGAATTTTGATGCCAACATAGAAGTACCTCGGGCATGGCAGTCTAGAAAGGGAAGTGCAGAAGGGCATTCAAGAGGGGAGCAAACCCCAGTGTTGCCCACCTCAGACAACATCTGACCAACCTCTATCCCTATTGCTATAGGGCATTGTCTGCAAGCACATCAAGCTGACACTAAGATGTGGGCTGGGGAAGCATATGAAAGTAAAAAAAAAAGCATACAACCAGCCTAATGAGCTAAATGGGATGCACAGCTCCTACCTGAGCAGCAGGTTTGATCAGCTCATTTGATGGCTGCTGGAAATCAAAATGTTTTAACAGCAACTGCTTTTTCACTAATTGTCTTACAACTTATGTTGCCATTCAAGAAAAATAAATATATTCCTGGACAGTAACAGACAGTGAACACTGAAAGAAACACCAGACTACCCAATGACTGATCACAGCAAGTACATAATCTTTACTTCTCTTAGGGCTATGAAAAATAATGGAATGTACCCAGCATGCAGATGGCATAAAGTCCTAATTCAAAGATAACCTCTTCTCCCAGACAAAGAGCTGGAAATTATTCTCTTCTATATATCAGCACAATAGTGCTTTGTCTTCACTATGGCCAGCCAGGGAAAGAGTGTAAGCCTTTATTCTTCGGAAATAAGTTTTTTTTTTTCCCCTTGCCAATTGATTTACAAACGTACTAAATGAAAGAAAAGCTGTCTTTTCAATATCACTCTGGTGGCAGATGTAGGCTTACGATACAAACAGCTTGTTAACAAAATCCTGAGCAACTTAATTCTACATTTATAAATATATATGTTATTCTTGAATTATAGCACACTCCTTTCACAGAGCTTACTTTACATAAACAGTGCCTCTCTGCTCCATTCTGGTTTGCTTTGGAAAAAAAACCCTCCTGCCACTGCAGCAGACCACATCTTGGGGTGAAGTATTTGCCACAACTGAGTAGAGAAACACCAACTGTGTGAAGCAAGAGAGCAAAGAATACTCTAGATTAAGAGGGAAACTAAACTTAGATTTTTCAGAAAGTTTTCATGTTTTTTTCATGATTGCATTTTTAAACTGATTTCGGTATATGGGTATTCTACTACTGGCTGTGCTTACATGCAAATGGTAAACTCCCAATCTCTCTCATGTTGGGTGTTAAGGTTAATTAGATTTTCCCTATATGCAAATTTTTAGATCATTTGGGGCTGTAAGTCAAACACAAACTTTACGTGGACTTGTTTTTTAATTTAAATTAAGATATTTGCTTACTTAAGAGACAGCACCGTACATTAGAGTACTTGCTGTACAGCAGTAACCACACATCTGCCTTTACATTTAGGAGTTTGACTAGAAAACGATGGTGGGCAAAACTGAAACACTGTCTCTATACTGCCAATTAGCACCACCCAACAGTGGCCAGAACTCAAAAGCTGTCTTTGTGTTGGATAAATTTCTGCTATATAGATGAAATAGCAGCATTCTGTGTAAGAACAAAAACTAACCTGTACACAATTGTAGTTCTTGGTTTTAAGGAAGTCTTTCAGTTTCTCCTTGGTCCTCTGTCAAGGGACTTAAGTTTCTATGACAAAATACCTGAATAAAAAACCTTAATTCTAGTTTTCAGCAATTCCCAGGGCCTTCATCTTGCATCTTCTCAAAAAGCTAGAAAAGGTGATTGGTTTTTTTTTTTGTTTTTCCTTTTACAAAAATTTTGATTCAGTCTATTCTACTTTAACACAACTAAACGTAAATTTATATTATCATAGTAACTTCTATTAGTAGTATGTATGCTTACAGGAATATGCACCAGGCTGTCCAGCAGTCCTCCAGTTACTCAGTTTTGAATCCACAGATCTTGTCACCATGATACTCCAGTCTAAGCACTGGGATCATGTCAGCTCTGTTCAACGCATGTGAGTTTGCATGGCCAGAGTTTTCCAAGAGGAGAATGTGCATGTCAAGGGAAAGCAGAGTGCTTCTAACACTCAAAAGCATCTAGAAATATTGAAACCATGTGGATCTAAGTCTGGGTGAGGGCTTGAAATATTTAAACAACAAGAGGAACCCATTTTACTTTGCATACGTATTATCAAGTCTGTACTTAGCTCTCCTAATGCCTAACATTTGACTGATGCTTTCTTTGGGGTTTTTACATCTATGTAAACCAGCCACCATGGACATCTCTTCGGCATTTATGACATATGAAGAACAATTATTTGAGCCAGGATGAACAGTATCCGATATTCAATGCTCTTTAGCTACAGGCTGGTGGGAGCGTAATCTCTTTTGATAGTACCTGTCACCTCAATGCCTAAGTGTGAAATCCCACTCCACAAGTAGGAGGCAGCCAAATAATTTGCCCTTCTAACTTCTTTTAAGTTACAGATCCAAGATACGTTATAAGTTAGGGACAATTGAAGGGCAAAGATCTCTTTCTGAATGAGTTTTAAATTACGAAAAATTTGAGCTAAATGCTGTATTTAATGGTCTTACCAGGAACATCTGTTGGTATTCTGGTTGCAATAATCAGGAGCAGCAGAAGTAGCAAAGCACACTGCTCTAAGGGGCAGAACCAGTACTATATCATGCAGGGAAATGAAGTGCATAGGCTGAACATGTAGACTTAACGTTGCTTAGTGATGTGCTTTAATACAGGTGGGTCAGTTTACATGCCAGGTTTTATTCACTGTTTGGTTTTAACACAGAACACAGAGACAGAAATGAAGTAATAAGAAACAGGCTGCTCAGTTCATTTATCTTGGGAATACACTGTACTATATTCCAGGCCAGGGTCAGACATCTGAAAACATGATGGTTAGTAGCAAGTTAAATTCTACATACACTCCCAAACCAGCAGAACTCAAATTGATGCATCTGCCAGAAAAAGGAGAGGAACAGAACAAAAAGGTAGTGTTAGAAGACTGTTAATTTTCCTACAAAATCATATCTGTTGGCCTCTTTTGCCTTTGACATTTTGCAAAGGAAAAGACTTTGACCCTAGTCTTGCTTAACGCGCGTTTCATGTGCCTGTGCAGGTCACTAGCCTGGAGCTCCATCGCTGTGTGCCAGGGTCAGAATGCCCTAAGTTGCTGTGGCAAAGGACTCCTGAGGACTGCAAGTTGCTCCCCAGGGCAACCCTTCCCCAGGTCCAAGTACAGCACAATGACCACAAAGAGCAAATGCTGGTTTTTTTGGACCATGTGGCAGGGTGGGGAAGAGGACACAAAGAAGCATCTCATGTCAATACATTAGATGTTTACATCTGAAATTCTGTCAAACTACTTAAGTGAGGCTAAGGATATAATTTCAAGGTTGCTTTATAGTACAGATAGATAGCCACTGGACAAGTTAAAGTGCTTGTCCTGCTTCCCATTCTCTACTGCATTCTTGTCTGCATTTTCCCCTCAATTTTTGGCCATACCAGTGCCCCAGGGATACTGGGAAGAGTGGAAGCAGGGAACTGATCCTGCTGAGAACTTATGCAACAACACAAGATACATATGTTAGTGTTTCACCAAATCAATTCCCTGATCTGACACAGCTTGGCTGCATGAATTATTGCTGGCACAAGACAGACAGCAGGAGAACGGGATTACCCACTCCGCAGTCACACAGTTCAAGAAACACTGAAGCTTTTCTTTATACCTTTTGCACTACCCCTGTATTTAATAAGCACACACACAAATTATACTGATTTTAAAATTGAGATATGCATCTGATATGCAGCTATTTCCTTTTTGTTCTTGTCAGCCTAATTTCTAAGTAGCCTTTGGTCTGTACGTGGGATACTACAGTATCCAGATGACATCATTTTCTGGCAACTGTGGCAGGCCTAGCCTATGAGTCACTTTGCAAAATGTAGGGAGAGCCTAGCTAGGGAAATACACACGACTCAAAGCTTTCTATTGTTCTAGTGGACCATGGGGTCCACACAAGTTCAGCCACTGCTCAGTACAGAAAAAGCAGCTATAGATCTCACTTTTGACTTAAATGAAAAGCAGCACCTTAGAGAAGTGATCAGGCAAATACAATTGTACAGTCCCAAACACCAGAGTTACACTATCACATGCTGGCATGAATTGGTTTATTAATGGGCAAGTCATAGCAGGTATGCACGCACACATTGACGTGCAAGTTACTTTATCTGCTTTTTTCCAGCTAAGCATTTCCACAGCTGTAAGCAGCAGTTTCACTAACGCTGTGCACAAGGCAGGTCTACAGGACTACAAGACGTCTTCTCTACTCAACCCTGTCCAGCCCTCCAATTAATCTATCTGGGAAATAGAATGAGACCCACAAGACTATGGAAACAATTTCTCATTACAGACTGTCTTGAGGAATAATGCTAATTATCATGGAAGTGTTTCTAGCTCTTCACTGAATCCAGACACTTATCCACCCTGAGAAGAATGTTTCCTCTTTAGTCACTAATTGGATCTTATTTGTAAAGCCAATCTTTGTTTCTAAGTCTGTCACAGTTTGGGAACAAGGTTGCTGTAGGGGCAGAAGATTTAAATAACTATCCACAGCTGACAGAGACAGTAGAAATATCGTCCACAGAAAAAAGTATGGCACACATTAACATACGCTACTTTCCTTTTAGCTTTTATTTTGTAGCCTGGGTAAGATCTAACACTAATAACTCTTTTCAAGGTGTACTGGAAGCATTTCATCTATCGCAGATGCAGAGTCTCACTGCAAGTGTTTCCTAACCAGAAGGGCTGTCTGCACACCGAATGACGTATTTATTAATTGCTTAAAGAGATATGTACTCCAAGAAAGAACAAGCACTGCTCATTGAAGGCAGTGGTGCATACAGGAGCAAGATACGTGTTTGCTGTATCAATGTCTCCCTGGTTCAGACACAACCATCTCTCCCCTCCCAAAAACTGGAGTTAGCTAAAAACACCCAAAATGCTGTGGCTGAGTTTGC